>JBBPQI010000127.1:0-11705 GCA_038092445.1 Gyrodon tennesseensis | reverse complement strand
TGGTCATAGCGAATCCAATGTGTTGGCTTTGGATAGGCAGCATGTGACGACTAGCTCCAAAAGAGGCGGCGTCACAATAGAAGAGTCTCGTTCGGAAGACTGGGTCAAGTCGAAATCGTATTCGAAAAGACTGTCCTATATAATCTGTATGTAGGGTTTTTATAGTATGACTGTCAGCCGTAGTGAGGGTACGGTTCCGGACAGACAAAGACAACAATTTTGGTAGTGGCTTGGATAGTAATTTTTGACCAAAATTGATGCCAGGGGGTGACTCAGAATGGCAAAATATGTTGAAAAACAGTGGTCCGAAATTTATCCAGTGACTTTTTGGAGTGGCCAAATTTTCGGCTGATTTCATCAATACAAATATAGTGTGCGAGTGCACTCTACTAACTACGGAGTTGTGAGAATGGCTTCGATAGACATCATTGCAGCCTGTGAAACCTTCTTGTTAAAATCTGGAGGTCTGGAAGTCCGGAACTAGTGTGTCTGGAGTAAGTCCGGAACTCAGGTGTTGCCAGATGGGCGAAACAACTATATTTACCTAGTGTGTCCAGAGTAAGTCTGGAACTACAGCTATGGGTATAGGGTAAATATCAAGTAAAGGAAACTCACCTCAGGTGTTGCCAGATGGGCAAAACAAAATCCCACAAGCAGTCCCAGATGTCTATGAAGTAAGCCTGGAATTCTGGACATCCAGAATGTCCTCTAGACTGAGTAGTATTTTGTCACTTCTGGTGTTGCTTTTGCTTCTTAATTGCCCACTCTGCAGCCTTTCCTGTGAGCCCAAGCCTATAGGCACTCACAAGTCACCATGAATGATTGATGAAATGTCAGATTACTTCAGTGAAACATGCATCAAGGATTTCTCATATGCTTTGATTTGCTTTGTCAAAGGTTTTCTTTTGAACTTCATGGTACTGATACTTGCACCAATCCCAATACTTTTTTTAATTAGTTATCCACACTGCACTATGCTTGGATTGGACTGGGAAATTACTATGTCTTGCTGCTTGCACTGCTTTCCTCCATTTGACCTGTTCATTTTAAGTGCTTTTAAAGCATCAGAAGGCAAAGAGGCATGAGCAGAAGATTGATTAAAGACAAATAGTGAAACACAGGCCATCAGCAAAAAACAGGATTGCTACATAGTACCATGTTGTCTATATTGTAGTTGTTGTTGTATTGCAACCCCCCCTACTATAGGATGCTATATGATTATAGATATTGACTATATAGTACTATGTAGCTCTATACAGTCCAGTGCTGACATATGATAGCATAACCAAAATAAACAAATTACATAATCCTTACTGTGGTATACTTATTACATAATCAATATATTACTATGTCAACATATACAAGGACTATACAACTATACAATGTTAACTTATTAAATATCATAATATATTTACAGAATATTCAAGTGGTCCCCTATCACAGCACTAACTATACAGAACTGTGGTTAACTATTCAAATAGAATGAGCCACAATGCTTTCAGAGTTCTATGACCATAAATATAATTATTAATCATGAGATCTATATAATCCATTATTCTAAACTGATATGTTCTACTCTAAGTATTAGTACTACACTTTTTACTACACTTTAACTACACTTTTTTGTACACTTTTGTACACTTTCTTACTATGCTTTTACACTAGCTATTATAGATGTGTATATGACTATGACATCTGATCTTTTTTACTGATGTAGTTGGGATGTTTGGCCTTAAAGATCCATATTGCATCAAAACAGTGACTCATTTGGGTAGTTTTTTGACTGTAATTTTGTCTAGATATCTAGTATTTGATATGAGCTTCTTTGGTCTTGATAACTGCTTCAATCCTTCTAGGCATACTTTCTATCCATTTCTGACACTGCTCCTCATTAATCTTTCTCCACTGCTTCACTACTCTTTTCCATAATTGATAAACTCCTGTAGGAGCATTTTCATAACCTAAGAGGCATTTCTTGAGGTGATTTCAGGTATGTTCAAAGGGATTAAGGTCTGGAGATTGTGCAGGCCAGTCCAGAAGCTTGATTTCTTGCTCTTCAAACTACCTTTGGGCTCTTTTAGAGGTATGCTTGGGATCATTAACTTGTTGAAAGATAATGTCATCTTCAGAAATTCTAGATTCCTTTATGCTTTGCAATAGCCCCTGCTTCAAAATGGCCATATACTGTTCAGCATCCATTCTTCCCTCCACCTCACTAAAATCCCCATCCCATTCCACCCTATGCAGTCCCATACCATTAGTGAACCTCCTTCAAACTTCACTGTACCTTGGATTTTTCTAGCAATTAGTTCTTCTTTCTTTTTCCACACATACTCTTGCCCATCTGACCCAATTCTATTAATCTTGGTTTCATCTGACCATATAACTCTCTTCCAGTCATCCACAGTCCAATGCTGGTACTTGAGAGCAAAGGCTAATCTTCTTTTCTTGTGACCACTAGAAAGCAGTAACTTTTTCTTCTTTGCTACAGCCTTTAAGGAGGCTTCCTTGAGAGTATTTCTGACAGTCTGAGGACAGACAGGAGTATCAATGATGGTGTTGATGTATTTAGTAGCATAAACAGCATCCTTGGCCTTGCTAGTAATAATTTACTAGACAATAGCTCTCTTGTTGGTAGAGGTAAGCTTGGAAAAACAACCACCATGAAGCCTAGTCTTCTCTGGCTGGAGTTTCTGAAGAACCTGGCATAGTGTAGACTTCCCTAGGCCAGTTTGGGCAGCAATTTTACTAGAGGAAGGCCCATGAGAGAAGAGAGAGATGATATTGTTTCTTTAAGAAATAGAAATGGATTTTATAGAATAGTGGGAAAATAAGTATGGAATGATGGTGTTTATATATGTTGTCTGATACTCAATTACATAATGGTAACATAATAGAACCATTTCCAAATGTATGTGATTATATTACAGCATGCTAGGGTCCAATATATGTAATCAAAACTTAAAGTCAAAAGACTATTTGAATAAGTTACTGTTTTGAAATGGCTGCCATTTCATCACATCTTCATATGTCTTGAGATATGGGTGGTTAGAAAGCCAGGAATCAGTGCTTCATTTCATATACCAATATATTAGGGTAAGAATTAGAGGTTATTAGGGAATAACACATTTAGTGAAAAATAACCAAACATGTGGACAGTTTTTTGAGCCACTGTATACTATACAAGTGTTTGTCCATGTTTACCCTAAGTACCATATATGTATAGATTACCATACCAGTGGTAATTAAAGAAATGTCTGATATGCATGCACAAAAAGATAGAGATTAATAACATGTGATGTATGCATGTATTAGATTAAACATGAGTATGATATATATGGCATATCAAATGGAAGAGAAGAGGCATAGCCTTATATAGAATCTAATGCATGTTGCATCAGATATTAAATATGTGCTGCACACATGAGGTATAGTAGGAAATGAAAAAAAGGGCACTATTCTTGAGGCATAATATAATCTATGATTGAATAGATCTGAAGATAAAGTGAGATGCAATCTCATGAGAAAGTAAAGTAAATAAAGATGTCCATTATATAATAGAAGTCACATGACCTTTAAATGGAAAAGCCACTTGCAAACGATAAAGATTCCAGGAACATATGATATGGAAGTCTAATGGTAAAGTATATGTTAGATAGCACATCTAGTGCTTGAAGAGAAGGAAAATGAAAAATATGTCTAGGTAACTGTTGTCACTAATTACATAAAGTCCCTTATTTCATAATATATGTTCCTGTCTGTTTCCTATATCATTATAAAACATATGCAAGCATGCTAGATTATATTAGAGAAAGAAGGTTATAGACATAGCCAACATCACCAAGGATGCTGGTGAGGTCCATGCAAAGGTTGTAGGTGGTCTTCTATGAAATGAATCCATTATGGTGTTATTTGAATGGAAGGAAAAGAATAAAGTAACTTACTCACACTGTCAGCATATCTAAATGGAAGTCTGATATGATTGTTGCCATCTCTGCATAATTAATCATTGACATAGTTGAGAGCAGTACTGAAATAGTATACTAGGTATTCAACAGCCTATAGCCATTTCAAATTGTAAGAGATAGAAGGTTTGTGAGGTTGATAAAGATTGGATGACCTGGATATTATATATCTTTGCCAGAGACCATTTTGCTTGACATCTGATTGGTATTTGCATGGACTTGCAAGCAGGTTGCTAACATGTTAAAGATTAGTTCCTATCAAATGACTTGGAATGAAAATACTGATATGGAACTTACAAGGACCATGATGGCAAAGTCCACTTTACAACTAATGGCTGAACATTATCTAACCATCATGTATTTGTAGCATCTATTATTCACCTGGAGAAAGGTGGTGCATCTCTGAGCTTTGTGTTGGAAGTTGTAGAGGTTGCAAAGTTGAACATATAGCTTTATATCATAGTGACAGAGCATTGATACTGCTGAAATAGTTTTATACTGGCATTGAACTTGCAAAAGCATTTGCACAAGTTCTAGACAAGTTTAAATTATCAGAAAAGGTGTAGTTATTGCTGACAATGGACTTACCATGTACTGATCCTTGAAGATATTGAGTGTGACATGTAATAATGTGATGAAGAATGATGTGATGATTAAAAAACTTGCTAACTTGAACCCAGCATTTGGTGGATCCTTGAGTTATACTTGATACTTTTTCCATATTGTCAATCTGGTGGCCAAGTCTCTCATTTGTTAGTTTGATGTAAAGAAGGGAAATGCTAATGCAGCACTCACTTATCAAGAGACTATTGACTGACAACTTGCTGACCTTAAGAATAAGGAAATTAAAAGGAATGTGCAGCCCAGAGAGTATGAGTTGGATGATAATGATGATGACTGGGTAAATGAGGTCAATTTGCTGACTGAAGATGAGAGATTCAAGCTAGAGGAAAATATTTGTCTAGTCAAGTTAGCTCTAGTAAAGACAAGTGTTTTTGAAAATAACTTACCTGAATGCTTACAATGCTATTTAGCTTCACAGAATCTCCTATAAAACCATTTATTTGACAACTGTTGTTCTCTTTACTTGGAAGGGAATTTTGTGGAACCTTGACATGTCAGAAATGTTGATGCTGTGTGATGTTGTCACCCAATGGAACTCCATGTTTGACATCTTGGATTGTGCTTTTACACATTGACTGGCTGTGGAACATATGATCCAAAGAAGAGAACTGGATTTGAGAAGGTTTGAGCTGAGTGATAAAGAGTGGTTGATTATTGGAGAGTTGGGGGACATGTTGAAAGTGAGATAATTGATAGTTTGAACAGTGGCAGCAGTGTGGCTAATGTATGTATTACTCATCAGATCCTCAAGGACACTACAATGTATTTCTCTTACTCAATATCAAACCTTGCCACTATAATTTTACCAATGGACCACATTGATAAGGTCTTTATTACAAATACCATTGACTTGTCATTCTCACCTACTGTTCAAGTTGCACTCAGCATTGCCAAGAAGACTCTCAATCAGTAATATAAACTCATGGATAGTTCAGATGCTTATAGGATTGCAATAAGTAAGTCCAGATCCTCTAATGGTTTCAATTGTTCCATCATAATGAATATCATTTACAGTCCACAAGCTCAGTTGTTTCAGAGCAGTGCAATGAGAAGATGAGTAAATTCAGGTAGTGAAAACTCTTGTGCAGAATATATTTACCAACTTGTATAGTAACATAAACATTATATTTGACAAATCTGATATTGAGGTACAAGCTAATATACAGGCTGGTAAACCAATGAAGATATGGTTTGTGAATAAATCAAAACATATTTATACTATAGCTGATACTATTATTATTTTCACAGAATATTTTTAACAATCTATTAGCACTGGCCCCTCTGAAAGCAATCAACTTGCATTCTGAAATTAACTACTATCTCAGCACTGATGTCAAGCATGTTACCAATGCAATCACATAGTGGCATGAACATTAAATGGCCTATCCTCATTTCTTTTGCATGGTGCTCAATTACCTTTCTATATCTGATATATTAAAATATCATGTTGTTTAATAGTATTCAATTTTTACAGCTATGTTGATCAATGTGAAGCAGCTATTCAGTCATGATTGCCTGCTACTAACTCATGTCCAGTTCTGACTGTCTGCTCAGTCTACTCATATGCTTCTTTGCCTTGGGCATTAATCCATTCTTGAATTCATTAAGCATGATGACATTAATAGGATTGCTGTACTCCCAGATATAGTTGGTGAGGAAGTATTGTTTAAGAATGGTTGGAATGCTATTGACCATAATAGTGAATAGCTATATTATTGACACTTGTATACTTAGTCTACTGCTTCTATGACCAACTCACATGCAGATCTGTGAGTATAGATATTCATGGGTCTGAATACATGGGTCTGAATATCACCATTGGTATTCCAGGGTATATCCATGCCAATTCCTAGTTGTCCTGGTTGCAAACTGAACACAATAAGTATGATATTGTAGGATATTTAATGAAAACATGCTTACTACAGTGGTTCAAATAAGTGTCCCAATGTTGGGCCATTTTGGAAAGACTTGACATTTGCAAGAGAACCAAAATGTGTTAGCTCTAACCCTTGTCCTGAAGATGAGCCCTTGGTCATGTGATTTGATTGCCATGGTTTTGAGATATAACCATTTCAAAATGACATGTCATTGGGACACTTATTTGAGCAACATATCTATTCTACAATTTTAGTACTTTGTATGCCCTTCCTTTGCCTTTCTCACTGCCTTTAGTCTTCTAGGCATGCTTTCTATCAATATTTGACATTTCTCAACCTCTATCTTGCCCCATTCCACATCAATCCTTTCCCAGAGCTCCCAAATCCCTCTTGGTAGTATTGCATAGCTGTTGAGCTTCTTTTTAAGAATTTGTCAGAGATGTTCAATGGGATTAAGGTCTGGAGATTGTGCTGGCCAATCAAGAACCTTGATACATTGAGATTCCAGCCACTCCTGGGCTCTTTTAGAGATATGCTTGGAGTTATTATCTTGTTGAAAGATAATGCTCTCCTCAGAGATTTCAGAATTTTCCATAGTAGGAAGCAGATTATCCTTCAAAATGGAGACATACTGCTCAGAATTTATCCTCCCTTCCACCTCTGCAAGGATTCCCACTCCATTCCAGCCCATGCATTCTCAAACCATCAAGGAACCTCCTTTAAACTTTACTGTTCTCTATACCTTCTTGTTTTGCAAAGGTTTTTCTGCCACCTTTCACATATACTTCCTTCTATCTGATCCAATTCTGTTAATCTTGGTCTCATCTGACCAAATTATCCTAGTCCAGTTCTCCATAGTCCAGTGTTGGTGCTTGAGAGCAAAGGCCAGCCTATGTTTCCTATGCTTAATAGACAAGAGTGGTTTCTTTTTGTTGATTATAGCCTTTAGAGATGCAGACTTTAGCACATTGCAAACAGTTTGGAAAGAGACAGGAGAGGAGAGGGTAGAATTGATGAGATGGGTTGTCTGGACAGCATTTTCAATCTTGCCAGAGATAATACTAGAAACAATTTTCCTTCTGTTAGTAGGAGAAAGCTTGAAAAAAGGGCCTAATTTGATGTTTTCCTTGCCTGGATGGATTTCTTGAATAACCCTGGCCACAGTGGACTTCCTCAGACAAGTTTTGAAGGATATTTGCCTAGCAGAAAGGCCAAATTCAGAGAGAAACAAGATATTGGCTCTAGCAGAGATAGAAATGTGCCTTATGGTAAAGTAGAGTTAGCTAGGTGGTATCCCTGCCCTTTATAGTGCTCAGGGTTATGTAAGTTACATAATGAGACAGGGTTGAAGCACAGCATCCATTAGAACATTATGTTATTTATCAAATAATAACTGATAACATCATGGTTAAATAAGTGTTCCAATAACATAATATTTTAATATGGTTATATCTTAGTGCCATGGCAACCAAATCACATGACTAAGGGCTCATCTTCAGGGCAAGGGTTAGGGATATTGATGACCCTGCAAGGGTTAGAGCTAACATATTTTGGTTCTCTTGCAAATGTCAAGTTTTTCCAAAATGACCCAATATTGAAACACTTATTTGAACCACTGTATACATATATCTTGAAGTCAGTTACATGAAAGCAGCACTCATTATGGAAATTCATGATAAATTCTTTCTCACCATTTAGTAACATGGGTTTAGCTCATTGCAACTCAGGTTCTTCAAACTGGATTATATGAGATTCAAATATGGCTATTGTAGGTAAAAAAATCTCTTGACAATATTTTCTGACATCTTCTCATTCATGTCCATCCAAGTAAACACCTTTTTGCAAACAAGTTCATTGCCACCCAAGTTTCCAGAGCCATTGCTGTGCTATGCATTCACAGAGTGGCTTTATTAGATTGATATTTAGAGATGGGAAAATGGTATCATTGAGCACATGGCAAAAACACATTGGAGTGATTTGGTCAACATCTTGGAAAGTTAGTCATTTGCAGACAGTAAGCTGAACTCTCTCATCCTTGAAAGAACTGAAAGCATTGACATGATTACCATACTATTCAATTGGAAGTTGTTTGAAGACCTGATAATGATGTGCAAGAGCTTGGATTCTGCAGGCAAAGTGTGCACCCTGGCCTTTATGCCATTGTTGAGAAATTTCCAGACTTGCATCAATTTGGCCAAGTTTCTTCAGTTAAAGTGTGGCAAAATTTCAAATCAAGAGCAATTGATTAATTCAGAATAGTGGTAATGTTTTGGATTCCTTTGTAAGGTCCACTTTGATCTGATCATGGAGTTTATCCCAGCCTCTTACTTTAATTCCATCTTGTTTGTGTTCTTCAAGCTTCTCTTCCCACATCTCCTTAACTGTGATTATTTCCAAAAGACCAGCCAGTCCTGTATTAGAAATGGAATCTGTCCAAGTTGAGTTTTTACTGACTTGGATGACAGATTTCAAATCAGTAACCTGAATATTAGACATAATCTTATTGGTGCCAGCCTGGCCTGGAAATATGCTGGATTGACTTGGACTTGGACTTGGAGTGGGTTTGGCAGTAAGGATAAATCTGAATATGATGAGTTTTCTTTGATTTCAGAGGAAATTCTTGTAATGTTATTCTATCTGTGCTGACTTGCTTTCAATATCAGGGCCTTTCTGGTATTCTTTTGATCTCTCCTTTCAACATGTAGCCTGGCTTGCTTGCCTCAGAGGCAACCAAGTTTCATCTAAAGAATTGTCCCCCAAGCTAACTGCTAGGTTAACCAAATGAGTGTGCATGCAGTTATCTGAAATAAATGGTGGGTTGTTCTTCATGCATGATTTCTCCCCTGACTTTTTATGATCAGCAAGGAACTTTATACTGTCAAACACAGTGGTGAGTTCCCATTTATCATCAGAGCTTGTAGCTTCATCTGATTCAGGGCTTGATTGCCAAGATTTTTTCTTTAGCTGTTTGAAGGATTTGAACTTATCATTACTGGATTCCAGCTTGAAAAAGCTGCTTAGCACAGCTTGCTTTGATCCAAAACAGCTTTGATTTCAAAGACCAGCTGTGTTTCATATGATAGAGCATTTTCTTGGGCATCTGAGTGGCATATTGGATGCTCTGTGCTTTCTATCCAGGTTCAAATGTTTTGTTTTTTCCCTCATTCTTGTAGCTACAACTCCAATACTGTGATTATGCCATCATATTATTCTTCATGAAAGTTCCAATTCCACATTTTTCAGGATTTTTTGCAAATTTTTTAGAATGTATGGCCAAATTTTCAGAGATCTAAATTTAAAAAATTAAATATAGGAAAATTTGCTCATGCCAATTTGTTCATTAGATGTTCAGTATATTATATATATATATTTTAGCTCATCTGATTAATGTTGTAATGTATAATAATTTGACAAACAAAATTGTTATCTTTGTCTATTCAGAACTGTATATCTGGTCTCTGCAGGCCCTGGTAGTTGAGATATGAAAGAATCTTCTTTTGCAGTTGTCACATATATGTTGTGATTTTTTTTCTTATGTCTCCCACTATAACTGCTCATGTCTCTAATCTGAGCATGTCTGGTCATCAGGTTGGTCCTATCACTTCAATATTTTCATTTGCCATGCTAACAGAGAAATAGAACAACCATTCAATATCTATAGTAATGATAAATACACTGGTTTGCCTCATGAGTCATGATCTTATCAAGCCCATTGATTTGCACCATACTTTGTTTCTTTGCAGCATAGTCAAGTAGCCATTGAGCATGGCAATAGATCTTCAATTACATGTGGCCTGCTATCCTATATAGAGGCCACTCACCAATAGCTTACCTCACCATCTGCCCAGTACAGTCCAATATTGATATCAGTCTATTTGGTGATTCCAAAGCAAATATTATTGCTGTGGGATGCATACAGCACCACCAAATGCAGGCTGCTTCTGCTCCAGCCTCTACTTCCATGTTATTCATTCCTGTACTAATTTCCCCCCAATTTCACATTCCTGTCAGATCTACTCTCAATATTCTCACACTTCCCACATCTGCATTCATATTTACACCTGCACCTGCACCTGCACCTGCACCCACACTTACATCCACACCTGTATCCATACCCATACCTGCATTCACACCCACATCTGCACCTGCATCCATACCCTCATCCATATCCTCATCCATACCTACATCTGCACCTGCATTTGCATCTGCATGTGATGATAAAAAGAGAAAAAATATTATTATACAGATAAGATGCAAAATAGTTCAACTTATAGTGATTGAATGTGCAGTACCCAACAAATTGGACCACAAGAGCATGATTGCATGCACCATAACATCTGCAGTTCAATCAGCCATGGGTAACACAGTTGCCAAACTTCTAAAAGGAATTGAGTGTGAAATCCAGGAAATGATGTGTGAAATCCAGCACATATTCAAGCCCTATGCCCTGTACCATTTTCACAGGAAGTTCAGCCTTTGCCCAGCTCAAGGGCAAACCCAGAGTGTTAATGTTTACCAGGTGAGCAGAGTACAAGAGCTGAAAGCACCCCTTATGTCCACTTTTCTCTTCTCTATTCTTTGAAAATTTCATCTTGAATGCACTTACACTATTCCCCTTCCATTTGAGTTTGTTGATCAAATCCACACATTTCAACAATATTTTTTGCCTTGCCAGTGCAGCTGTTATAGCTGCTCTCCATGACTTTGATAAAGGACTGTATAAACCACATAGCCTGAATGGGAAAACCTGGTGGGGATATTACAAGGAGGTCATGCTAAAACCATCAGGTATGCAGACAGACCTGACTATGGGTCTGTGGCTGCTAGTGTTGCTGCAGCTTAGCTTTTTATTTTTCCAGCTTTTTATATAGCTTTTGTTTCTAGCATGCCCAATTCTTTGTGAATCTTGATGTCTCCAGTGTATAAAATGTAGTCTATATCAAAATCTATTAAATAATAAAAATAATATATGAATTTATTTAGCCATTAATAAGATATAAGCCCAACATTAGACTTGACTTCACTAGAGCTAAAAAATAGCTTATGTGAAATAACTCAACATTATCTAATCCAATTCATATAAATATTTTGTTAGCTGATAGCAGGTACTAGAGACTCTATTTTCATCCCTGGATGCATAGAGATTTATAATAAAATAAAGAAGAAGAAAAATAGCAGCTTGAAACTGCAGCAACACTAGCAGCCACAGACCCATAGTCAGGTCTGTCTGCATACCTGA
>JBBPQI010000126.1:0-11724 GCA_038092445.1 Gyrodon tennesseensis | reverse complement strand
CGTTCTAAGCTAATGATGGTCGAATGTACGTCGGCATCACAGTGGGCTCGTCGGAGAACCAGCCTGAGGCTGCAACGCACTTTTTTGTCGATAAAGGTTCTGAATTCTTCCTGTACAATGCCTTCCTTCAACCTGGGCAGAGGCTCAGCGTTATTGGGAGCAAAAATCGCCAGTGCGCTCACAAATCACCGTCTTTTTCAAGACCACTGCTGCGGCTAACAGAGGCAATGAGTTCCATGCGACCATCATGATTGTTTGAGATGATATTGTTCCCCCGTCCGCCCTGTCCGACACTAGGTGGTCGTCCGAGCTGAGCACTTGGCTGAACAACACGTCGGCTCCGCCCTCGTGGCGTCCCACGGGATGATCTCATATGCTTCAGTACTTGTGGTAAAAATCCGCAACCCAGGTTTGATGAGCAAGGTTTAAACACTGAGAGTGCTAGTTTCTCAGGCTCCGGCTATTAAGGAGCGTCATATGGGGGTGCACGCTGACTTGTCCAGCCTGCACTTGGGTTTGCTAGAGGATATATCAAACACACCAGAGTTCAAATAACGCAAAATCCATATAATTCCTCGGTAACTTAAACCTGTATTGAAGTTCACAACAGTTGTCTAATAATCTCGTTCTTCGATATACTCTTTGTATCTTGAGTCATCTTCGTGGAAATATAACCTATTTCCTTTCAAAGCCATTCGCCGTTGAAAGCCCACAGATAGATGGTCTTGACAATGTGGACGATGAACCCATAACCCATAACCATACCAACTAAGTAGGTATAGAATATTGGGACAGGAGGTGTCATCTGTAGGGCCGAGTTGACCTTGGGAATGTACGGGATGGTCATAGACACACAAGCCATCCCAAAAGTCACAAGGACCACTGGAAGAGAGGCTCGCGACTGGAAGAAAGGAATCTTGTGGGTTCGGAGGAACTGAATGATGAAGAGCTTTTCTCGAAACCATCAGGATGCGATATCCGGGGTATGCTGCTGAATTTCATACCTGTGTGAGAGAACCTTCCAAAAACCAGTTTGTCTGTGCGAGTGGCACCAGTGGGGAATCTGATGTCCGAATCTTGTAGTGGAACCTTGAAGCAAAATTAGGTAAAAATGATCAAACCGACAGTATAACCTACCAGTTGATGGAGAATGTGATGATGTCGAACGGGCTGGAGAAAGGACCGAGACAGATCATGAACCGAACGATGGACCAGGCACTCAGTGTCCTAGGATGTTCGAGACACTCATGATCAACGTTGTCCCTGGCATGAATAAGTTTACTGGCTAAAGAACGGAGGAAAGAACGCGAACCAAGGAATCGACCCCTGAGAGAAGTCATAGAGCAAGTTCTGAACCAATAGCTGCAGCGGTAACATTGGCTGGTAAGGCAACCAAGCAGAAGCAACTGTAGTTTTAAAGGTATCACGTTAAGACCTCATGTGAGACCACAGAACGTACCCAAGACCGAGAAGACATTCCCAAAGTTCGATGAGCAAGCCATCTTGATATACTTGACGGTGTTCAAAAGCCTTTTCACTAACGTGAGCCTCATGATTGAACCACTGAGTTAGAAACATACGTGATCCTGCCTTCGACCACACCTCGGGCGACAACACCAAGGCTCTTCTCCAGCAGGATGACGTCCGCTGCCTCTTTGGCGATCTCGGTCCCCGAATCCACAGATATCCCGACATCAGCACCGCGAATAGCCAAAGCATCATTGATTCCATCTCCCAGGAATGCAACGGCACGACCACCACTGCCCTTTCGTAGAGCTTTCACCACTTCGAGTTTCTGGTATGGCGATAACTTGGCGAAGATAACCGCACGCTCAATTGTCTCGTTCAGAAGGTCGTGGTCCTTGGCAAGTGCGGCGAGCTGAGGTCCCGTGACAATCAAACTTGATTCATCAACACATTCGGAAGACACGTTGAATCCCGCCTCTTCGTCCTTTGGGGACTGTGCATCAGCTGCCTTCGTGATGTTGAGAGGATTGAAAAGACCAAGGTCACGGGCAACCTTGGCAGCCACCGCCGGGGAATCTCCAGTGAGAATTCGCACCTGGGTCATATCCATCAGTTCCACAGAACTACACCATCAACGATGAAATGGGTTGCAATACCTGGACGTGGAGACTTCCAAGTTTCTGAATTGCCTCAGCAGCATCGGGCTTCAATGGATCCAACAAGGCGACAAAACCAACGAAAACCATGTCTTCCTCGTCCTCGGTAGAGATGGTCGTACCTATTTTGATGAATG
Organism: Gyrodon tennesseensis; assembly: GCA_038092445.1. Lineage (NCBI taxonomy): Eukaryota > Fungi > Basidiomycota > Agaricomycetes > Boletales > Gyrodontaceae > Gyrodon > Gyrodon tennesseensis. Next base: position 9,464 of record JBBPQI010000126.1, on the reverse strand, counting down.
CCTTGCGACAAGCGACAGCGACCAACCGAAGCCCATCCTCGTTCAATCGCTTGGCAGAATTAAGAATTTCAAGACGGTCAACTTCCGTCAATACGGTGGACGAGGATGAGTCGAACCCGACGTCCCCTATCGGTTTCAAACATTCCTCATACTTCAAGGTGGCAACACAGCGCTCTAGGACCTCCTCCACGGCCCCCTTGGTTATGAATAATGCTTCTCCCTCACGCACAGAGGGGCGGTACGCGAGGACTGAGAGCATGCGACGTGTGGAGTCGAATGGAACTTCACCGAGTTTAGACCAACCATCTAGTTGGGCATCACTGAGGGAACCCTTCTCAACTTCGCCAATATAGTCCAAGATGGCACGGTCGATAGGACTGCGGGATCCCGTTTGCAGCAATGAGTTGATGAAGGACAACCTGATTGGGAGGTCCGACAATTCGCCCTTGATGTTTACCGATTTCGCCACACGGACGAGGTCGGCAGTCAATGTGCCCGTCTTGTCGGAGCATAAAACGCTGACTGCGCCCAAGTTTTGGATGGCGTCGAAGCGCTTCACGATGACTTTCTGCCTGGCAATACGAACAGCCGACAAAGCCAGGTTGGAGGTCTTCACGACCACAGGTGAACAATTGACATTCTGGGAAAAACGAAGAGAAACTTACAACTATCATGGGAAGCATCTCCGGAGTAATCCCAACCGCAATCGCAATTGCAAACATGACAGCGCCTTTCCAATCCTTGCTGACTGCTCCTTGGATAATAAATACAATCGGTGCCATAACCTGCATGATGCGGTGAAACGTTAGCATGAGTTTGGAGGAAAAGAGAAACCAAGCTTGGACTCACCGCCATGAAGGCCAAAAGGACGTAGCTGACTTTCCTGATACCCATCTGGATGGCATTTTCTGGCCTTTTTTTGTTGAGCTCCTCAGCGATGGCAGCCATGTATGTGTCCTTTCCGGTAGAAACCACAACTACACGGCCATTTCCGGCTGCGACTGATGTGCCGGCCAGACAGACATTATGATTGTCCAAAAGATGGAATGGCTCAGACTCATCCACGGCAGCGACACGGACGACCTTGTCGACCGGCAATACCTCCCCTGTGAGTGACGCCTGCGTAACAGACAAGGCCTCAGCAGAGATGACAATGCAGTCCCCAGGGAACACGTCACCACCTACAAAACTGTTGAATTCTGAGAAGCGATGCAAGCGTCAGAGGGCGTACTAGTGACAGCGACAACATCTCCGGGAACTATGTGCCTCAGATCGATCTCAACCTCCCGAGGGATAGAGCCCACGCGACGAATAACACGAACGCGGGTCACGATAGACTTGACCAGTTTGAGTGCTTGGACCATGGACTTCATCTCTTGCCAGTACCTATCGGAGAGGCAGCGCGTTTAAGCAGAGTCGACAGAGTAATATGAAAGAAAGTACCTCAATGATGTGGAAGCGACGACCATAGCTATCATAACCACAAAGGTTGGCACGGAATTCGTTGCGATGTTGACTAAGGCAAGGATCGTCAGGAGCACATTGAAGGGATTCCAAAGAGCGGTCCATAGGATGAGCAGTGCGGCCAAGGGACGCTCGCTAACCGGTATGTTCAAACCATGAGTCTTGAGGATCTCAGCAGCTGCTTCCTCTGATAATCCATCGGGACTCCATGTAGGCTCGAGCCTAGGTGGACATTCAGAGAAGGCAATGGTTGAGTCTCTCGAGCTTACTCGAACGCTTCCGAAACAGGGACACGGGCAAACCGAGCAAGTCTCGCGGTGAGTCCGGCCTCTTTTGTCTGAGTGACAGGCTTGGATATGTCTGGACCGTGCTTCCTGAAGCGGGCAGGGACGAGTCTCGAAGCAAGAATGGCATCAAATGAGAACGGCATGATGAACTTCCGTTTGGGGCTTATACGCAGATCAACGCAGGTGGAGTCGACCGGCGCAACAGACCTACCTTTCTTTTCGTCAGAATGTGCGTTTAAGGGTGAGTTACCTGCGGAGGCGAGCAGACTGGGACGACAAGTTAGACAAGCTATACAACATGGCGACAAAGAGCGACGAACAAAGACGTAGATACAAGCGTTCAAAAACTCCCATCTGTTGGATAGTGTGTCTGAGGAAAGTGCCAACGGGCCCATGGGGTTTTATAGGGCTGCAACCCTGGTTCAAATCTCCGATGCCGACAGGTCCGGAAGGCCGCATGGGAGGGGGTTTCCGGGTAAAATTTGCCATTGGTAGGGGGGTTATGGCATATCGATCTTATAAACCACGACTCGCTTATCAGTTTGATCCGCTCTACGACATAGTGGGCAACCAGGGCCTGAGTAAATCCACACACCTGGGAACGGCGGCGTGACTGTCTCTGGCTGAGGATGAAAATTTCCTCCGTGTGGAACTGATCACAGCCAGGATCAGTGGGCTACGACCACATGTCTTGGTGGCGAGAAGATTGCTCCACATCAGGCCTAATGCAAGTTTCCTTACGGGGATGAGCCTGGCGACCAGCAGTCGCTGCACGATTCTGGCCGAGGCATACCGCGGTTCGGTACGCATAGTGGCGACGGCTACTTCATGATATTTCCCTAACAATACGCCATTGGGTGCCACTTGGACGTACAACACCTCATGATCATACGGGAACCACAGAAATTTGCCGGTTGGGTCCTGAAATGGAACAACATAGCCATCGCCATGTGGCTGTCGTTTGCCAACGAACGTACTGTTCGACGCACTTGTCGGTGATTACTATCCAAGCACTGACTGCGTGCACACTGCAGCTTGTTCACTGCGCTGCGCTGCATGGACACACCATTCTCTACTTGCTCCGCGATCGACGGTTATTAACCTGCAACTGCAATTTTTTGGCATGGACTGCAGGGTTCCTATCTTAACCGAGCCGTGGGGCGGCGACACATTTAGCCTCTGCCAAGTGGGTGCGCGTGGATGCACACTGTGAAATCAGATCATGATCAGGTCATGCCCCTTCGTGCCAACATGTGTATCGATTGACGACGCCTCTGCACGGGATTCTCCACTTCCGTTCCGAGAGTTAGCGACACACAACGAATCTCGGTACTATGAAAAGCACAGCCTGTACTAATACATTAATCCCGATTCTCGTCCGACCCACTTGGATATCAGATACCCATAGAGTAGTTCAAGGGGGTATTTACAACCAACACCATTGACTTCAAGCATTCCCATCGCTACGCATGCGCTACCTTCAAAGCTTCCCTTCCAAGGCAGAGGGATCTCCTTCAACTTCCTTCTTGTCTGCTTCTGTTTTCTCCGAACATTCTTTTTGCCCTTGTGTTTCCCCTGTGTCAGAATCGGACAAACGCTCCGTGGTGTCTTTGGAAATTGCCAGAGATTTCTCAAGGTCTCTCGTAATGCGGTCCAACTCCTCACCAACCTTCACTTTCGTTTCTGACACAGCTGGCTTACCATCGACCTCTACACTGTCCGAAGTCGCCGCCCATGCTCTCTCAAGTTCCTCTTCCCATCCAAGCTCACAACAGAGCTCCCGGACGATGTCATCGCACTTTCCTAATAAAACAATGTCGTCTTGCCTAGCAAAGCTTCCAACCTCATCCAGGTTGATTAGAACTCGAGGACAGTCATCTGGCACCAAGTCCACCAGGGATGCGAACGGATGAACAGTAAGTGATGTTCCCATCACTACTAACAGGTCAGCATTTCGTAGCGAGTGGATGGATACGTGGAACTGGGGTGGGAGCTGGCCAGCAATCAGCCCAGAAACCACTGCAATCGAAACGTACGACACGTACAGCCTCCCCAAAGAACACAATATCAGGTTTGACTAACCCGTGGCAATGCTCGCACCGTGGTATTGCAGAATTGATGACAGCTTTCTTGATCTTTTCGCTATCATAAGGGCGTTTACACTCAATGCATCGCTGTGTAGCGAAACTTCCATGTGCTTCAACGATCTTCTTCTCTGGGACTCCTGCTCTCCGCTCAAGCGTATCGATATTTTGGGTGAAGCAAGTGTGGAGAAGATTGTGCGCATGCAACACTTTGATGAATGAGTGGGTTATGGTTGGCCGATAGCGACCTGGGTAGAGCTCCTTTGCAAGTGTATAAACTTTATGATCGTAGTTGTGAGTCGTGGTGCTGCATGCTTGAAAAGCGGTCAATGGCTTACAAGGTATCGGGTTCCTTCGAAAGAAATCTATCTGGAACACTGCCTCTGGGTATGGTAATTTAAGCCGAGCCAAGTTGGCCTGGGATGAGTTGGCCAGTCAGGAAGGGATCCGGACCTTCTCAGAGTCTCGTAAGATGATGCTTACGTATAAACCTATCGTGATTACATAGAACCACTGAGTGTTCCTGATACATCAACAATAGGGTACCTACCCGTCTCCGGTGACCTGAAATCAGGGATGCCAGCGGAAGTACTGACACCTGCCACCTGATCCTGAGCCAGTCGCTCCTGGTCAGCAAGGTAACTCTTACTTACCGGCACCTAACTACACAGCCCTGTATTAATCCCATGACATACATAAAACAGCAGCGATGAAATCACCATGAGAAATATGTTCTGACAGCTGTCGGATTTCATGTACTTGGCAAGTGATTGAACATCATTTGACTCTAAGACCTTTGGGGAAAGCTCGTGGGGATATGAGCGAAAGTTCATTGAGATGTGGGGGAAATTGTCGACGTTGAATCAGTGCTTTGAGCGGTGGAAGGAATTAGTAGGTGTGGGCACTAAGGAGATAACAAGAGCCGGAAAGTTCCGTGACCATGTCGTCAAACCCAGGATTGTCAACTGAGATACACTACGGTCGTACTGACAATTAACAGCGCTTGGTCCCATGATCAGCGTAATGTGGACGCAGGAAAATCGGATGGTTCAAATGTCGGAAACCTTGCTTGAGGAACAGACAACCGTTTCGGCTTTGGAACGAGAGTTTCAAGATGACCCCTCAGACTGGCATCTAGTCATCGGGGTGGATTCAAAGCCCGTGATGCGCTTCCGCACGGACTTAGATCTGTAACAGGGATCGAGCATACTTGCTGCCAAAGGGAATCTAAAACGACGCGCCGTGTATTTCTGGATAGTCCATTAGTCGGATGAGTCGTCGTTGTCAGCCTCGCCATCCTCACAGAAATGTACATGGTAAGAAAGAGAAGCATTTCTGTCAAATTCGTCGGGTGATTTGCTCATCCGACTTTGCGATGGACTGCACATGCGGCAAGGTACGCCTCACGAGGAGTTGACGTATTGTTTCCTCAATGGAGAGACTTGAGCGGAGCTGAACAAGACTCGGGCGGTACTCAATGACTGGACTGGAACATAAAATTGTGCTAGGAACGGGTCCGGAACCGGAAGATCCTACTGAACGAAGGTGTATCAGGTTGTCTGAGAAAACTCGCGTATGCAGACTAGGAAGGAACCTGAGTCTCTTAACTCTTCGAGTACTTCAGACACTTTCTGTAACGCCGAGGGTAGTCGGGATCGTGTATCGTAGTGTAGGGGTGGGCAAACACGGTCTTACAACCGCTGAGGTTCCTGCTCTTGAGGAAGCTCAACAATCTGCTCAAATCCAGGGTAATCAGGCAGGTTGAGCTGAAATCTCTCCATCGCTCTATAATCAATGTCAGAATCCCCACCAGGAGACAAGTAGTAACTTGGGCTAATTTAGGAACAAACCTCCCTCCAAGGAAGTGTCGTCCTTTGAAAGACCGCACTCCTTCCTTCAGCGCAGTCAAGCTTACCAATACATCGGGCACAATACCCACTCCTCCTTTATCTCCCTTTTCAACATCCCATCCGCTAGGAATGTCGACAGAGACAATAGTTTTTTCGAGAATGAAATGAGTGGTAAGACTTCATGGAAAGGTGCACGGACGGGTCCCTTGAATGAAACCCCAAAGATAGCATCCAGGATGACGTCAGATGATGAGAGGGTCGAACGGAGCAATATATCAAGGGTGGCGTCAGGGGGTGGAGACTTGATCTTCATGTTATCGCACTCTTGTGCAACCGCTGTGCCCAATTTTGCGAGGAAGACATTTAGGAACAAGAATAAATGTGCGTAGAATTTGGTAACCTTGTAAATATCCTTCGACCCTGGCTGGTGAATGAAGTGTTTGAGTCAGAACTCCCATCGGACGTATGCGAGTACAGATACCTTCTGGTCGCAACGGCCGTCATCTTCTCTTCGATGATCCATTAACGAAAAAAAAGGTGTCTTGCCGCTACCAATCCGTCGCCACCTTGATTACCAGGACCACAGCAAACAAGAACTCTCCGGTACTCCTCCTTGTCGTAGACTTTTGCAAGTGTCTGAGCACATGCAAGTCCGGCCAGTTCCATCAACTTCAACCATAGCATAGTAATCAAGCTCTATTCGGGCATCGGCAATGCGAGCCATCTTGTACCTGGTCAATACTAAACGCCCCTCATGCATTCATGAGTTCCTCGTCAGTCACAGTGCATGGGTACAACGAATGTCATTCACCTGTTAGGCAAGGCTGGCTGTGAGATAACGGATGGACATGATGGTAGATCTCGGATTGATTTGGTGGGAATCCCATCCACTTAGCTAGTTAGGTCCGCCGGACGGCTCACGTGAAGCTGTATACAGACCGAATATCACAGGAAGTACTTTCAACAATGTGACTACAACAACAGCAGGCCCGTCGGCGCAGAAATTATGATGACAAGGAATGCAAAGCGGAAGCTAGGGTAAGACGTTGGAGACAACACAGTGCTCTTTTCGAGAGGACTATTCACAATGAAGCAGGCTTCGCACATACACGGCGATGCTCGTCCCAGTCTTTCCTTTGATGTTCAGGAGAGCAGTATTTGACCAACCTGCACTTGCTACAGACAAGGCCATTTGTGGACGATGTGTCGGCACAGTCAGCGCTGCTCTGAGAACCCTCGCAACCTCTGTTACTCTCAGCATATCGTTGGGTCTCCTCGCTGAAGCAGATATCGCAATCGATCCAATTGCACATCTCCTTTGCTTTAATCTTTTTCCCGTGACGGCCACCACGTTTTATTGAGAGAACCGCTGCCCCTTCGATACCACATCTAGGAAAGCGAATCATTTCACAGTCGTCGTTGCAGCAGGGGTTTGGGCATCCACTGGGAAAATCGAAGAAGATATCTTCTGCGGGTACGAAGAGAGGATGCGTGAAGAGAATTTGGGAGTACGAGGTCGTCTGATGTGAGAACAAGATGATGAATGGCGGTCTTTTTTCGTACAGTATTGCTCGGAAAGCAATGTCAATCTGAGGAAAGCATGGTGTACGTCGCTGTTTGAGTAGTGTGTGACACAACCGCATGTCTGAGTGAGGCGAAGAACGAATGAGACATTAAAGCATGAACAGGGGCAGATGACGAACGATCGTATTGGATTTGGCCCGCTATGCTCGGTTTACATGTTCGATGACCGTATGCATACCGACACACAAGTTTGAAATACTCTGTAACGTCGTCCATCTCTTGTCGCTTCAAATCTGTTACGATAATGTACACATCATCGCATCCATGATCATGCATGCCCCGCAAGAGCATGAGCTCGGGAAGCTGACAGAGTAGCGATGAGCATGGACATAGTTGATAATGGAATGGTGTGACGTACCATTGTGAAAACGACAGGCATCATGGATAGTTTTCTGTCTTGCATTGATCTGTGATGGTAGACATGGGTGGTCCAGGTTCGGTCGAGAGGGATCAAACGACCAGTGTCAACCGTTCGGCAGAAGATATTCTCCGGAACGAAATCTCCTTTGTTCCAGACTATGACCTGACGTCTTAGAGTGTTGGATGCGTGCTTCCGCTCCCTGACGGCTTGGAACCATTCCCAGTACGTGTCGTTGCGGTGTTCGAGCCACTTGTCGATTAGCATGTCAGTGGTGTCGTGGTCAAGTGTTTTGCATATGAGCTCGCTCATTGCCAGGGTCGGCTGCGACAGCGCAGAATAGTGTTGAGCTTGCTTCCCCATACGGTGGACAGATGATTTGATAACAACAACACTCGCGAGTACCACACCGTCGAGAGCTGCGCTCAGTATACCGGCCCTAAACGCCGATACATCCGAAATCATGAATCAACCCCTGTCTTGCATTGCATATGTGACAAAGAGCAACACCTGAAGCATCTGCCCCACGACAAGAAGTGCCAACCCAAGACAAGCTTTCACCAAAACAACAGCTAAACTATTCAGCCTCTCTTCCCTAACAGGGCGTAATTGGGCACGTCCCAGAACAATTTGAGGGCACTTGATCTGCCGAACCATCATTAGATGACCCTAACTCCAACGAACATCCAACGTACCGATCTTCAAGCGGAGACTTGAAGTCTCGCAGACACCTTGCCCCGTTTCTAACAGAACCTGCAAATTCTCATGCTCTTCAATCCTCCGTCCACATGCCGCCTCCCAGTACACCTTGCTCCTCAAGTGGTACGGAAGATATCCTCTGCTGAAGATGTGGTTTGTCAACTGGGCCACGATCTCAAACTTTGTCTCAGCGACATCAAGCCTAACACGCTGCGTGACAACACGTGCAGCAGGCTTGTGGAGATAATGGTAGCTGAACCAAACAGCAGGCACGGAATCCCCTGCAAACCATATCAGCGTCAGATAAATACTTCCCCCATGTTACTTACCAATGACCAGACGAAGGGCCGTCTGAGGACACTTGCCAGCACCATTGTTGAGAAGTTCCTCAATCAAGTGCCCAGCGCTGACGCGATGACCCTCATGATTTTCCCAGAAGGAGACAGGGCGGTACTTGGCTTCGATGAAACCCTGGCGGAAAAGATGTTCAAGGACATCCTCCAGGTCCAAGAGCCGATGGTTCTGGAACTCCAACTCGATGAGCTGGGCCGTAGCAGGCTTGTTGCAACGGGAGACTTGGTGGTAAGTCAACCAGAGCTCGTTATGGGTCATCGCGTGCAGACGTTACGGTCAGAGAACACAAGCCGCCGAGTCAGGGAAGAGAGAGCTAAGCAGAAGCTGCTAGAGAGGAATCCCCATGGTCGAGCCCTTTTATATGCTCCGCAATGTCAGGGTTGGTGATGACATCCGTGAAGAGAGACGAGCCAAATGCGCTTAGCACTTCCTAGCGCTCACCTTTGAAGTAATGAATAGCGGAGCACGAGGCTTATGTCAAGTTTGCTAGCCCGCCGCAAGACAAACGATTACGACAAAGGTTCGGAGATCGTAACCACAAGTACTAGCACTGTCGTTGACCACTTCTCAAAAGTGCCTCTACAACAACAAAACTTCCTCCATGCGCCGCTGCTTGAACACTACGTAGAAGTCACATAAGTGGCGTATTTTGTGGCCTCCATTGAGACACACAAGACCGCGTGACACTGACCAAAATCACGCCGTGACAAGCTTGCCGCTAGCCAATCGGGACTTGAATACAAAGTACCACTGTGCTCCCGGCAGTTGGCCGTCGAGTGGCTTT
>JBBPQI010000125.1:0-11753 GCA_038092445.1 Gyrodon tennesseensis | reverse complement strand
GCGCGCAGCTGGAATCGAGATTGACCGCGAAGGCGGTGGGTAGTCTCCACAGCCTTGTGTTCAGCCAACGCGCAGGTCATACTCTCGGGGAGCTCAGGAGTCGGAACGGCGACAGCATTGCAATCAACGATTGCACAGATGGAAGTATGGGAAGGTGCATGTTGTGGACAGAAACGATCACGATTGCTGAAGAGGGGGATCTTACATTTCGGTGAGGCACAGCAGGGATGGCCAACCGTAATGCCATCAATAACAATAACTGACACCTTGTGAGTAACTTGGGGACTACAATCAGTATGTGGAAGCGAACCAGACAACATGAGGTATACCTATGCCATTGACATCCTTGTAGAAACGTGTACACTTGTTGCAATAGTGCTTCAGCTCGGGTTGTCCATACAATTGAATGCGGAGGTTGCGCTCCTTGATAGCTTGCGTGAATCGGTCCTTCTGTTCTCCTTTAGGGACGATGAGTATTGATTGCCGGCGGATAGAGTCAAGTAGAAGAGCCTTGATGACGAACCCATCCCAGACATTTTGCTGTGTAAGACCGACTGCGAATTTTGGATGATTGGTTGATATCGGTGCGGTTTGTCCAAAAGTGGTGTTATAGAGCCGCGCACAGTTTGTAAATGATGTCCTTCAGTGATAATAATCAGTGCGATCACGATGCGGGGTGGTCCCAGGCGGAAAGCACACCAGGAGAGGTTGGCTAGATTGTCGAATAGATCAATCACTCGCTTCTCGAGGAACACATGAGTGGAAACTTGAATGATATCAGGCATGCTATCATAATAGTAGCGGTGCTGCCCTTCAACATAGAAGTTAAGCTCGTAGGTAATCTTGCAGTCTCGCAGGCAATGTCAGCACTTTTAGCTAATGACAAGAGGGTATGGTACTTACGTTCACACTGCAAATGGACATGCTTGGTAGCTACAGGACCGTGATCGAGTGTGTAGAGTATGGCATCCCGCTGCTCTGCCTTGGTGAGTAATTGACCCTTTCGTGTACGATGGCAGCTGTCATTTTTGCAAGTATGGCGGGGTGGGAAGAGTGCGTCGGGAACTATAGAGCGACTCAGCCTAGAGCACGCTCACTGTGATGTGTTCATGACGTACGAACTCCATGGGTTGGACCATGGTGCCGAAAAGGCTCGTATTTCTCCATGGGCTGTCCATACCAAACATCAAATTTCAGGAGATGCCAGAGGGTTGCGACTTGCTCGTGAGACAAGTCGCACACATCAGCAAGAAACCCCTGGATACTGTCAGAGAGATGCTCTGGGGGCTCATCTTCGGGCTGGACAGCCTGCTGAACGAGAAGGATGTCTCGTCTGAGGGATCCAGCAAGCGTTATAAAGCTGTTGAGCTGCTGAACGCTGACGTGCAACAACCTTGGATGGTTCGATAGCACAGAGTTGAGAGTAGCGAGTGTAGTCATTGAAGATTGTTATTGTGTACTACTACTATGCTACTGTTGCCACCCTACGCCCTGTTACCCCTATGCGTCACGCTTGGCGCATGTGGTGCATGTGACGCATACGGCGCAGATGGGACCGAAATCCGAATTTCCCAACGCCCTCGGCAATCCGAGGTCGTGGGGAAATATAACAATGCCTATCTAAGGCACGAGAAGCCACCTTCACATTCAATTGCAAGACTGGACAGAGACTGCCAGTGCCGCAATCGGTTGAACGATGGAAGCCTCCAAAGGCTCGACTGCGAGCCTCTGTGAGGTGTGCTTAAAGCTGGACATGCAGCGCCTGACGCATCCTCTCCACCCCTGCCACAACCCACCGACATGTTCAACACCCCCAGTCGAGCAGAGACGCAGCGCTGATCTTATTCTTGGATCCATAGACCAAATCAAAAGTAGGCGTTTCACTTGCGACATTTTTCAAACTCATCGCCGAAATCCTGGATAAAGAACCCCCAGAGTTCAACGGTAAATGTCACATCACAGAAAACGCGGAGTTTTGCAGCTTCAAGTTGCCGAGAGGCGTCCAGGTTCGAGACCCCAGCATCACACACTTTCATCTCACACGGGTTTCTGTGATCTTTGATACGACCATGGCGAGTCGATTCTTTGGGCCCTCCCTACCCTGGGAACTCAAAGAGAGAGACACCAGATCAACCCACTGCATTCTAGATTTCCAGGTCAGCCAAAATCAGGTTTTGATCGACTTAATGCTGAAGTGTCAGATCAAGGTTAAAGCCAGATCCTGTGTCGAAGCGGGAGATCCAATTGCAGCCCTCCCGCAAACAGAACAAGAATTCCTTGGCATAATCGGTGGCAGAGATGTTTCCACGCAAGTAAATGCACAGCTCATACGTTCCTGGCTTCAACAGTGCGAAAGCGAGCATGAGAGGGATTGCATGTCATCCTTGCGACTTCCGACCGAGCGAGACAGAGAGTCGACCTTTCAACCAACCTTCGTGGTCGATGTGAGCCAGTCATGTCTCGTGGACACTCCCTCGCAATGTCACTACGTTGCTTTAAGCTACGTCTGGGGCATAGCTTCCGTGTTCAGGCATCTCCTAGAGAATACCAGGGACCTTCGGAAAACACGTTCCTTACGCTCGTTACCCATCCCCGCCACAATCCGAGATGCCATGACTCTAGTACACGCCATTGGAGAGCGTTACCTATGGGTAGACTCCATCTGTATCATTCAGAACGACTTGAAGATGCAGCAAGCGGAGATCATGCGGATGGGATCCATTTATTCCAAAGCTCTGTTCACCATAATCGCTGCCGCCGGGGATCATGCGAACAGTGGCCTTCCGGGTGTCGAGCGGGGATCCCGTGAACAGGTGCAGAAGATCTTGAAGCTTGCCAACTGTGAGCTTCTAACGGTCATCGATATCCGCAGAACACCGAGGGGAATTGACGACACGATATGGGCACAACGGGCATGGACATTCCAGGAACGAATCCTGTCCAACAGGGTGTTGGTGTTCTCGGAGAGTCAAGTTTACTGGAACTGTCGTGCGGCATCTCACTCAGAAGAACGAGCTCTCGAAGGAGTTCGGGTCATTCGTCGGGATCACTTGTCATTCTCTCAGAAAGTAGCTGCTGATTACCTGTCTCGGGAATCTCTCCAGCCGTCGGACTATCGCAGTATCTATAACGGCCTACTCTCTAGTTATCGAGAGCGGCGCTTCACCTATCAAACAGATATCCTGAACGCATTTAATGGCGTTTCCGAGATTCTTGCAGCTATTCAAGACGATACATTCCTCTGGGGCCTTCCCGAATCACACTTTTCGTACGCGATGACATGGTTTTTCACCGGTCATTCTGCACGAAACAATGTCATCGTCCCCGTCTTCGGTAGCAATGGTTCCAAGGAAATGATCCCGATCCCTTCCTGGAGCTGGGCAGCCTGGTCGGGAGGGGACCCGAACAATCCTTCGTTTCTCCATGGTGGAGATAGCAGCTGTGTGCGACCTCTTATTCATTTCGACATAGTGGATAGGAAACACCAGTTAGTCAGGATTAAAGAGCGGTCATGGCAGGACCATCTAGACAATCACGTTCCTACTTTATGGAAGGCCGAGCAGCCTCACCAGTTTCAACCTCCGACGCAACATCCTGTCTCCCGAATTGGCCGGTTACGCTTCTGGACCAGCCTTGCGAACGTGAGGGCGATCCGATTCTGGGGTTTCGAGGGACTGGGCGAGGTGCAATACATACTTTTCCCTCCCCCCAATTTTCAACCAGACCCAAACCCGACGCCTTATAGTCCCGAAATCGTACACCAGGACTTTATCGTGGTTGCGGCAGGTGGCCCAAAAACGTTGATCCTTCTGGCTGTCGAGTGGAGAGATGGTGTAGCATACCGAGCAGGGAGAGCAGACGTCAAGGAAGAGGACTGGGTTCGGGTAGAGAACCTGCAGTGGCGGCTGATCACACTGGGGTGATTGACAGTAGGTATTCAAGGAGAAGTACCAAGTCCACCCTGTACCCGAACGCGACCAAACCTTGATCTCAAATCATGGCGAAAACAGGAACCCCATCGCGACACATACCGTCTCCCAGGTGACCGACTGATCCGTGATCGGAAACAGGTACGTAGTAGTGCGCACCGGATCATTTGGCGCAGTCGAAACCTGACATTATTCAAGGCCATCTACTGACTTTGTACTGCCAGCAGATCTCGGAGTGCAACACCACCACAAGCCAGACGAGTGTCCTGTGCATATCCCATCGCTTCAGTGACATTGCTGCCACCACATTTTCTTCTGTCGATCCGTCTCTCTGCAGGTCACTGCCCTTGTGTACACCGTACAAGGCACGCAAAGTCAGAGCGAACGAACCACTTTGTCGTGCTCTCCCGAGGCCAATCTTCGGTTCGGTGATCCTCCATAGTCTACGTGCAACTTCTGTTGGATGACGTAGATGGATACCACTTCCACAGCATTACTGGCTTACCGTGGGTCTACTAAGATGACGGGGATGTGGTCATCATTGTGGACGGAAGTGGATGTTCACCCAATGGACCTCGGAGTGGTAGGATAACGCTAGACACTTGTCGGAAGGGAAGCTGGTTTCTTTCACACATCAATCAAGCAGGATACTTGGCGTCTTGATAAGAGATATTGATAGGAATGAGGATAAAGTGCCATACATTATGCATCGAGGCTATACTGAGTGCTACGATTCAAAACTAGTAAATTATTGGCTACACGGTCCTTTGTTTGTGACACATTGATAGTTTGAAGTATGTAGGGAAAACATCTACTGAATGGCGATGCGCTTTGCCTACTGTTTGGAAGAGATCTTTGGGAACGTGATCGTCAAGACACCGTTCTCCACCTTGGCCTTCACATCTTCGGGCTGACACGCCGTGTTAGCATCCAACGTCAAGAGAAAATGCAGACCATGAACTTACCTTGGTCCCGACGGGAAGCTGTAACGTCCGGGAGAATTTCCCAGAGCGGCGCTCGCGAACAACGTAGATACCTTCTTCGTGAGTGTCCGAACTGACTGACACGCCGGAGACCGTCAGACGGTTCTGGTGGATATTGATGGCAATGCCTTCCGACGTCAAGCCGGGCAGCTCGAAGGTTACCGTCACAGTATTGGTATCCTTGGATTCGTGAAGATCCATTCTGGAGAGAAGATTCAGTAAGGACAAAAAACACAGTGAAAATATGAATTACCTTGGACGGTAGACCTCGTGGTGACGTGGTGTAGCGTTTCTAGTCTCTGTCGATGAGACGCAGGCAGGGGAACGGATCCGAGCTGCAAAAGCGTCTTCAAAGAGACGATCAAAATCGGTGGTGGGGTCGTAATAGAATTGAATTAGAGACATTTGGAAAGTTGGGATGGTCGGATCTGAGTGCCAATAGGCTTGGAACAGGGGAACGGAGTTGTTCGACGAGTTATAAAGATGTAGTGATGAGGGAGACGGCTATAGATGCTCACCTTTTTATAAGGCTCAATAGTTCATCTGTACTGTTATAGATCGATGGAGAGGATAATGTGTGTCTGCGCGAGGGGGGAGGACCACCATCTTCAAGCATACCCTCCACTTCGGTAGCTTTGAAGCTTAATGTTCGGAACGGGTGGTGATTCCCGTTTTGGAAGTCAAAAACATTGTTGATATGTATTTGAAGAATGACGGGAATGGCAATCCTCCCCCAGCACCACGAACGACATTGACAGTGTAGTCCGAACGTTATGATGGAGGATGTGGACATCGACGCGTTCGTGCAATGGTTCCAGTTGAATGGAGGGTACGTTGATACGAAAGCTATGGGTATCACGGAATTTCCAGACAGTGGACGTGGAGCCATGGCATTGTGTGACATTCCGGTGGGTGCATTATCGATTCCGGCTGGGGTTGCTGACGAGGACTTTCCACCCTTATTTTTAACTACCCATTGTTCAAATGATACGCACCTGACAGGAAGGATGCACCCTTTTCACACTCCCACGCACAATCACACTTTCAACACGAACGTCTCCCCTTCCCTCTCTCTTGGGTTTTAACACGTGGCGTGCACATGGATTGCACAAAGGTTGGGTTGGGTTAATCTTGTGCATGATGTGGGAGGATGCGTGGGCACACGAATTCGATGTCATGAATGGTGGACAAGATCAGGGCGACATACAGACGAAATGGGGTCCGTATATGCGGACTCTCCCGACAACATTTGATACCCCAATGTTCTGGGGCGCGAAGGAACTTGAGGAGCTCCGAGGGACAGCAGTCGTAGGTCCGTCATTCTTATCAAAAGCGTTCGTTTGAGCTGATCTCGGATGCTATGACACTTGCGTTTCGTGATGCTGTTGCCTGATAGATAGATAAGATCGGCCGCGACAGTGCAGAGTGTGCGTACTCTGAGCAGCTCGTTCCGGCCATCAAAGTTAGTGCATACTTTACTGTTTCGCCCTCATTTGACTTTTGCCCCCTAGACATCCCCTACTCTCTTTCCACCCTCTCATCATGGGAAATGGTATACTCTGGATGCATATCACCGTGCTGGAAGTCGTATACTATCACGCAGCTTCACAGTTACCCGTTGGACAGGTGATGACGAAGCCGAGGAAGACAAAGAACACGACGACGAGGCAGGAGAAGGGGGAAGCGATATGGACGAAGCCCAAGATTCCCATCCGAATACCTCAATTGAATCATCCATGCATATTGACGAGGTTCAATCTCATCCCACTTTACTCAAAGACACCAGTGATGGGGTGGACTCAGGTTCGGAGGATGACGAGAAAGATGACCCTTCAGATGTGGCCATGGTGCCAATGGCAGACATTTTGAACGCAAGGTGGGGAAGCGAGAACGTGAGCTCAGTTCTGTCATGTTTCGCGTGCATCTTGGTTTCTCTCATTCGTTTTCTGTGGTGTAGTTTGGCTATTTGTACGACTGACCCTCATAAATACTGTTTAGGCAAAGCTGTTCTACGAACCACTTGTACTGCGAATGGTAACCACCAAGAACATAAAGCAAGGCGAGCAGATCGTAAGCGTGTTTTCCCCTGCACATAGCTATTTTTCTCACCACTTTTGCTCACTCGCCCCTCTTGTCATCGATGCCATTGGCGATCATGGATACCCGCGGACATATATCATCATAGCTTAATACATATGGCGACCCACCAAATTCAGATCTTCTGAGGCGTTACGGACACGTTGATTTTGTCCGACTTCAGCTACCGTCTGCTCCTACACCTCACAGTCATGGAGACACGGAAATGAACGAAGGTGACACGGATGTGGAGACCATCATGCATTTGGGCAATCCTTCAGACGTTGTAGAGATTCGAGCAGACTTGATTGTTCACGTGGTACGAACGACCAACCTTGGATCGAAGGAAAAGGACGCACATGCACGCATTGAGTGGTGGCTTGATGAGGGTGAAGACGAGTATGTCTCATTAACCCCTCCTTTGCTGATTCTGCTTCAGCCTACGGGTGTACTGACTTCGCCCATCTGATCTTTTAGCACTTTCGTGCTCACTCTGCCCGAGCCTGGTTCCTCGTCTGCGATCTTGCCTCCCGCACTCATCTCATTTACTCTTCTCCTGATTCTCTCCGAACTTGATTTCAAGAATGCCCATTCAAAAGGAAAGCTTCCAAAAGGAAACTTAAGAAAGGTTGACGTCAGGGATGGCAAAAAAGTGTTGGAGATATTGGACCAGGTGTTCCAGCAACGCGAGGGGATGTATACCGGCGGAAGCGTCGAGGTTCGCTTTCCCGTAAGTTTAGCTATAACTTGTTCCGCTCACTTGTCTTCTTCAGGACGATGAGCGCCTGCTTTCCGTTCCAGAAGCACTCGCCAAGCGCAAACGACACGCCGTGATCGTGAGGCTAGGCGAGAAACGGATTCTGAGGGATGCTAGGCAAGCACTAAGGGTGACGCTTGCCGAACTTGGTACCACTAGCGCTGATAGAGCTGGACATAGAGGTAAGGAGAGTGACACGAGAAGAGATAGACCGGGTGGAGGTAGCAGTAAAGAGACGGGTGGTAGCAGAAAACGTGTTATCAATGCAGCAGAGCCAGATTGTGGCTGGAAAAAGGTACGAAGATAATGAATTTGAACACCTCGACCGTATTCTCGTCGACGGAATTTTGTCTGCTTGTTTGCTTTTTGCCCTTCAACTGGATTTGGACAGCTTCACTCCTTTCACACATCCAATACATCCCTAGATGTACCACTTAAGTTGGCCAAGCACTAGCTTGACCAAGATAACCAATAAAGTAGCTTTCTTGAGGGAGTTTTGCTAACCCATCATGGTAAGTACATATGTCATGTTATCCGAGGGCAGCATACAGATGTGATCCCACAAACAACTGTTTGGTTTCAAAGAGTGTGTTTGATCAGATAGAATTAGTGAAAATTCACATTATGCACCAAACCAGGCCATTTTACCATAGTGGTTAACTTCTCATTATTTCCAGATGTCTTTGTAGCCCATAGATTTCATTTATCTATCTCTCTTGAATGGCACTATGGAGGTTATCATATTTGACTATCTGGTCCAATTGTCTCGTTGGTAAAAGTCCATAAGCATTAATAAGCTAGGATAAAAACACAAAAAAGGAAATGACATAGAACTGCAACAAGTTATCTGATTAATATTGAGCTGAGATAACATACATAGCAGCACCAAAGATACAATTAGAGAAGAGGTCTTATACTTACATGAATGAGGGAAGAAAAAGCTCTGAATTATGAAAGTGCATAGGCAGCCCTTACATATATGTATGTACAAGATGTACATATGGAACATAAATAAAGTTCATAGATCTAGGTCATAGATTATAAGCTATATTAGGATTATGTTATAACTTAAAGAAAACACTAATATCTAAGATCATGAATCTAAAGTTCAGAAGAAGAAAGATCTAAATCATTGAAATATCCATAATCTAGCAGTGATCACTTGATCAGTACAGAGTTATATTATCTATATCAAGAGGGTGTGCAGCAGCCACATAATAATAATGATGACGTGTGTAAGGGATCACTTGTGATAGTCTTGTAATGACTAGCTTATATACATGTGATAGGGTAATTATGTGATAACAGGTGTAAAGCCAAGGGTAAGCTAAGACTTGACTAAGGGTTGCAATATTCTAACGGTTAGCTAAGAAATAGCTAAGGTCCTTGCAATGTAGGAGTACAGCTGAAGAGGCTGTAGCTTGGAAGTGTACAATGTATCAATACAATGAATGGATGCATTTTTTACTTACAAAATATCCTATAAAAATGTATTATATTTTCTTATGGAATAACCTTGACTAATCCATCATGTCCTTCTGCTAAGCATCTGAAAGACAGAATATTATTTTGTAGTTAAGCAAGTTAAATGTTCTGGATAAAGAATAAAGCAATGCATATCAAACTTTTGCTATCAATTTGTCCTCTAAATCTGATCCTTCTTCAATGCCTCATTCTAATGACAGTGCCAGTGAGATTCTGTCTGTTTAATACTGGTTGCATGAGCAAACAGAATGTCTAGAAGGTATTGAAAGATCATATGACGCTGGAAACCCTAGATGGGATAGTACATATACAATCAGTATGGCAATCAAATGGCTATCCCAAAACAGATCTCTGGATAGAAGCCAGAGTAACTGCTGGAATAAAGAGAAGCATGTACATGATGGCATGACAATGATGCAATGGAGTGATACAAAACTACAAGTATTTCCTCTGTAAATTGTGAGGATTATGGTGATCAAATGAAAAAACAAGCCAATAGAGGCTTGATGTTTGGAAACCATGGAGGGATTGAAAATCCACCATAATGCCATCTACTGCTGAACTGAGAATCAAATCTCAGGGTGGAATTGCAATATTGAACATCAATAGCATGGGGGCCAAAACTCCTGGTAGAAAATCTACTGATAGAATCTAAAGTGGACATTCTGGCCATTCAAGAAACTCTCCTAGATGAAAACTTATACAACTTCTATATAAAGGGGTATAAGATCTATAAGAGAAAGAAGAAGAATGGATTCCAAGGACAAATGCTGCTGATAAACTGAAAATATCTGTTATATGAAATTGGACAGAACAAAGAAAACTGCTTTATACATATAAAGATGGTCAAATACAAGAGTATAAAGCCTTGGCACTTTATTGCTATTTATCTTTCCTCAAGGGGCAGCCATTAAGATGAAAGATTGTAGATGAGTATGATATAATAATGGAGGAGGAATCAGAAGTGGCAGTGGTTATTCTTGGTGATTTCAACATTAAATGTTAGCTCTTAGAGAAAAGAATAAAAATAAAAAGAACTGCCCTCACCTGCCTATTCATTACAGGAGATCACCTTGCATTTCACAGAAGGGGAACCACATGGTTAAATGTTGATAGTATACTAGTTAGTTTCTAGGTGGCTGGAGAACTAAACCTTGCAGATACAATTTAAGGTTGGATTGACTATAGTGATCATTTCTCACTAGTAGCAAGGTTGGTGTTAGAAGTGGAGGAAGAACCTTCCTCCCTCAAAGTACCATGCTACAGATTCAATGTGGATCTTTTCAAAGTTCATGGGAAATGCATTGTCTATAGCAACTGATGGAATGCCCTTTCCATGGATTTAATAGAGACTGAAGAAGAGCTCAATGAAAGTATGGAATGATTCTGTAAAGCAGTAAATGCTAAAGCAAAGAACTTGGAAATTAAGCAATAGGTTCTGGATAGAAGAATCTTTCTCAACTGAACTCTAAAGGAGGTAGAGAAAGCATTCAAAGCCTGAAAGGCCTGGAAGCAATTGAAAAGCTAAGGATTTGCCACAGAAAATCACCTCTTGCATTAATACTGACTTTTAAGAATCTCTACACATATAGTAAAGTTCTGAAGCTCTAAAGGGTCTAACTTTATAAAAAAGAAGTGCAAAAAGTGGCCAAGCTTTACCACGACAATGAGATGAAAGCCTTCCACAGATGGGAATCTCAGATGACAGGAGATAAAAGGGCAGTTACTGTGAAACCAGTCATAAATAAGGATGGCAATCTTCTGACTGAGAAACTAGCTATTGGAAGGAGAATCTTTGAATATTACTAAGATCTCAAACAAGATAATCTGGAAGAGATCTCCTAGAGTAAAGAGCATTAGACAAGCAAATGTGCAAAAAGAGCTACACAAGAAATTTCTGGAATAAATGAATTCCCAACATGAAAAGAAATTCTACTTGCCATATGGAAAATAGCACTGGACATTGCTCCAGGCCATGATAACATATCAGTAGAAATATATAAATCTATGCTAAAGGAAGAATGTTACCAATTGCTTGCAAACAAAAGCATACAGTAACTTCAAAAACCCTTTCCATACTAACCTTCATGCATCACCAAACAGCGTGGGAATTACGCTTAGCTTTGGTGGAGGTATAAATAGTACATACTCTCGGCTACAATATTGCCCCCTAGATCATGTGATTTGGTCCACATGCCAGAGAGATATGATCAATTCAAAACAGCAATACCATGGAAAGAGTTTTTTCACTTTTGAAATAACAAGGGTATTTGAATATTATCAGTACTTGGTATAGCCTCCTTTTGCTCTAAGCACTTCTTGAACCCTTCTAGGCATGCTTTCAATCAATTTCTGACATTCCTCAACTGGTATCCTATCCCACTCCACTTGAATCCTTTCTCACAATTCATGAATCCCATTGGAGGGGTTTTCATGCTCTGCAAGCCTTCTTTTGAGACAATCCCAGAGGTGTTCAATAGGGTTTAGGTCAGGAGACTGTGCAGGCCAAACCATAGTGCTGAA
>JBBPQI010000124.1:0-11829 GCA_038092445.1 Gyrodon tennesseensis | reverse complement strand
CCAGGTGATGGAAGGAATCCATGGTTGCAGACTTGTACAAAAGTCCCAAATCTCCAAGAACAGTATACATAATGAACTGCCACTTGGTATTGGCTTCAAGAAATAGAGAAAGGATGTCCTCTGCAGCACCCATCAATGCTTCAGGACTGAGACCATATATCCTGTTCTCTGTGGCTCATGAATGTCTTGCTTGAAGGGCATTAATGGTGTCATGCTCATCCAAGTCAAGGATTTCATGCATGAAGTTGGCCACCTTGCACTTAAATGCAATGCTGATATGGTGCCATGGATTGACAGTTAATTTGACTTGGATATAAGAAAGACTTGTTTGTGCCATGAGATGGCTGAGATCATCTGTGGTGAATTGCTTGTCAAAGTTAATGAATAGATGGGTTCAATACAGCATGGCCAAGAAATCATTTTGTGGGTAACAAATGTGAACTGCCAATTTAGCAAATGGTTTCGCCAGAGCAAGAGACTGCATTATGAGATCACTGGTGATTCCATCAAGGGCATGTGATATTAGCCAGTCTTGCCCTGTGATTCTGCTTGTCTTGCAATATGTACGAAGCATAAAGACATAGTAACTGAGAATGACGAGATTTTGCTGGGAATGATGTCTAGTGTTGTACAAAGTCATGGCAGTGAGCTCTGTCCCTCGTCCAGGTGGATTACTGAGCATTTCATAATACATCAACAGGTGCTCCTGGAACCTTGCAAGTTGAAAAGCCATTTTTTGAGTGCTGCATGATTCCACACCATTTCTTCATTCTTCATGTGTCCAAATTCTGCCTTGCTACCATCATTGGCCATGAAAGCACTACCTAGTATATCTGGGTTGCTAAAGCATGTGTTGTGAGCATTGAATAAAAATGAGTAGCCCATGTCTTTATTGCCAGGTTGTTGACAAGATTTGAATAATGAATATGTAGTGAAAGTCCCTTCAATACCCTTTGTTCCTAGATATCAATGACATTCTTTTCATTGACAGAAAACATGGCATGGAGCTGCTCCATATGAATCCTGTCACTCTTGTAAAGCAACTCTTTCCAATGAATCTGGTCTGTCCACCAAATACGAGGCATGCTTATGGTTGCAAAAGTGATAGCTAAGGCTCAGTGTTAAAGTGAATGAATGTGATCAAATGGCAAGTTGTTCTTTTCAGTAAACCAAGGCAGTAGGAAATTACAGGCAGCATTATTGTCTCCTTTAAATTCCAGTACCAATCATTGCTTGAGTTCTCATAGACATGTAAGGCAGATGCAATATTTCAACTTGGAAAGCTGTGGGGTAACTTCCACAGGTTCCTTGTGTCCACTATCTGCATTCAATGTGCTGAGAGCAGGTAGTCATTCTGTTGGACAGGAGATTGGATTCTCAACTGATCTCCTGTTAATTTATTTTATCAGCCAGATACCACAAAGGACTCTATGGATTGCTTGAGAGATATTTGCCTTCTCTACCAAAGAAGTTTCTAGGTTGGCCACTACAGTTCTGACTATTTGAGGTAGAGGCAGATTGTAGTCCTCAGAGTCATAAACTCGTAGCAGTAGGCAGAGCAGAGATATGACAGAAACAATATATCTCTTTATTGTATCTGAATCCTGATAACAATGGAAGGGAGTATTGTTGATACCCCTTTAATTCCCATTAGTAACATTCTCTACAAGCAAGTCAATCAAATCCTCTTACTTTTTGGCTAGATCAGGTGAGTTCAACTTCTTTAATGTCAACACATCTGTAAGTGGCAGCAGTGCCAATGCTTCATTAAAGTATGTCTACACAGCATGCTTGAGGCCAGGAGCATCTAAATCATCATCATTGTGGTCTGGAATCTTGACCAGTTTATATAGCATGGCTTTGTCCTTGAATCCATCTGTATGTTCATACCAACATGTGATGCATAGTCATGGAGAGATAAGATGTTGATCTTAAGGAGTATGGTGGAAAATCTTCTTCAATAACACTTTATTCCATAGCTGCCTTATGACATCATGGACTTGGACATTTAAAGACAATGGAAAAGGACCAGATATGTGCCAGAAAGTGTTGAGTCCTGGGCCACCATCATTGAACCATTGCATTATGTATTCTGACCAAATGGATGGCATTGGCATATTCTGATGGTGCTTAGTATAATGTGTATGCATGAATGCTTTAGTGCTATGAGCTTTCCAACAATGCTCACATGCAAAGCCCTTGTAAAGCTTTAATCCTTTAAATGGTTCAAAAACAGAACCTGCTGAAATGAATGGAATGACCTTGAGAACAATCAACTATCTTACCTTCTGGAGTGCAAGGCAAGTCCTTATAAATGGAAAGATCACTAACCACCCTTTCAAACTGTGGCTTGTCTAGCTTCAAGCATTTGTGTTTTATAGCCATGTGATGGTATATCTGTGTAGGTGCCAAGGCTACCAAACACAAATTGCAATACAATGCTTGCAAGTCTGGATCTACTACAAGATTAATAGTTTCAAGGTATGGATGGTGTATTAACCCATCCTTGTAATATGATTGCTAAAACAATGATTAAGTATATTTCAAAATGAAAATCCAATATATAGAACCAACCATATTACACCTATCCATGTCATCATCATTTCCATCCATGTTCATATCTAGACCAGAAGATTGCTGGGTCATGGACAAATTCTATTACTAACATATTAAGACTTAATTGGCCAATAGAACAGTATCTTTAGCAATGCCTTGTGTTGACATCAGAATAGACAAATGCAGTGCTTCTGATGACAGATTCAGTGGCATCAAATCTGAATTCTTAATGAAGAGACAACAATCTGTTCCTTTTAAGAGTTTGTTTGAGAAGTTGCATATCATTCAGAAGTTCTCTGCCATACAAGAACTGAATGAACAATAGATAAAGATGAAGACAGAGCTACTAGCAAGAAAGATGCCTAATACCAGCAATGGTCTCTTTAGTTTGATCATTGACATGGTCAAGAAGCTTGGACACAATGAAGATTACTTGAACAATCTGAAGTTATATCTGGAATGTTAGAATACTTGTCCCTCTCCTGATGAGCTGGTAAACTGGTTAAGAAAGTATTGGGTTGAAAATGCTGGTGTTGAAAAGCTGGTGTCTACAGGTCTGAGTCATTGGAAGAAGGATATGCTGGAGTATATTGAGCAGAGTAACAAAGGCAATAGAAATCAAATGAATTTATCCTTTTAAATTGTTGTACTCCAATATGATATGTAATCTGATGCTCTTGTATAGCCATGTGTACTGAATGTTATCTGTTTTGTTTCAAAACATATGTAGGTTAATTGAGTGGCATATCTTTCATTGAGAGTACATGTACACTAATCCAAGGGTGTGCTCAATGGATTGCCATATCTGAATGCTAATTGCAAGATCTTGCTTAATAATTTAGTATACATGTACACTAATCCAAGGTTGTGCTCAATGATTTCAGACATAAAGGCTCATTAACCTGATCTAACTCCTTAGAGATGTCCCAGAGTATTCCCAGGTATCTCAGAGAGGTCTCAACTGACATTCTATCCATCACAATTTCCTTGAAAATTTGATCCATACAGCATACATGTGCACAGGTCCATTTATAATCATCAATTATGAATAAGATTATTAGTTAGGATGTAATTAAAACTCTTGTGAATACAAACATTGAGGTGACACAGACCTTCATTTCTATTGTTTATGAAATATATTTTAACAATTGTATGGAGCTATCATTACATAACCTCAAACATGTATTTTATAAAAAGTATTTCTATGTTTGCTTCTTTATTTATATAGTAGAGAA
This sequence comes from Gyrodon tennesseensis, assembly GCA_038092445.1. Taxonomy (NCBI): domain Eukaryota; kingdom Fungi; phylum Basidiomycota; class Agaricomycetes; order Boletales; family Gyrodontaceae; genus Gyrodon; species Gyrodon tennesseensis. The sequence goes on along the minus strand of JBBPQI010000124.1, from coordinate 8,038 downwards.
ACATTGAAAATACTTAAGACTTTGTAGAAATTGCTTGGTTATGGCTGTATCTATGAATGGCAATGGTGATTCCATGCAATCATAAATATAATACATGCCATAGCCATTCATAGCTATTGAAATATATATATGGCACAGCTATAAAATTTTTCTTCTTTACTTTATACATAGATAACTATCTATAACAGACATTAGATATATTTATGATTGTATGGAATTACCATAGCCAGTTATAGCATAGCCACAACAATTATTTTATACAATATATTTCTATATTTTCCAACTATTAGAGCCATAGCTATCTTGTAGTTATTGATTATTAAAAGTAGCAAAAAACATATTTTACATATAACTATGCTATGATGGGTAATGATGTTGTTTGCATGTAGTTATAAGTATGATACATGCCATAGTCATCCATAGCCACTTATAGCCATCAATTTCAGAAGAATGGTGGAATCACAAGCATCAATTCTGAATAAGATTATTAGATTTAAAAAATCAAACAGTTAAAGTAATTACTTGATTATAAAGGTAGGAAGAGTTAAAAAAAAGCAATTATTATATCATCAGAATTGCACTTTCTGTGACAATGGTTTCACCTCAGTTTAAATCTGAGTTTGAAATATATTTTTGTATTCATATTGCATTATTTATTTGCTTAAAATTCAGATTCAAATATTGTTAAATACTTGTAAGTATTTGAAATCTAAACTATACCTATGAGCTATTTCAATTGTAAATTAGAACCTCTTTTAATTTCTTACCATTGTAATGATATGAGAGTGTAATGATATTGGGAACAGACAGGAATATACATTATGAAGTGAGGGATGAATGTAATGAACCCTTCTCATAGTGCAATGAGCACCTAGATATATTTTTTATTTTTATTTTTTTCAAGCACTCAATGAGTAAATAAAGGTATCTGTTAAATAATAGAAGTTATGTGACCTTTAAATGGAAAAGGTACATGCATGCTATAAAGATTCCAGGATCCATATGATTGAAGTCTAATGATTAAATAAGTGTTTATTAGATAAGCACATTGAGTGCTTGAAAAAATAAAAATAAAAAATACATCTAGGTGCTCATTGCACTATGAGAAGGGTTCATTACATTCATCCCTCACTTCATAATGTATATTCCTGTCTGTTCCCAATATCATTATACTCTCATATCATTACAGAATGAATGTAATGAACCCTTCTCATAGTGCAATGAGCATCTAGATGTATTTTTTATTTTTATTTTTTCAAGCACTCAATGTGCTTATCTAATGAACACTTATTTAATCATTAGACTTCAATCATATGGATCCTGGAATCTTTATAGCGTGCATGTACCTTTCCCATTTAAAGGTCACATAACTTCTATTATTTAACAGATATCTTTATTTACTTTATATTTCTTATGAGATTGTATCTCACTTTATCTTCAGATCTATTCAATCATAGATCATATTATGCTCCAAGAGCAGTGCCCTCTTTTCATTTCCTACCATATCTCATGTATATAGCATATATTTAATATCCAATGCAACATGCATCAGAACTTTACTAAAGTCTCAAGATACTGTAGATGGCATTGGGTTTATATATTATCCAAGTGTTTGTCTGTATTTACCCTAAGTATCATATACATATATATTACCATACCAGTGGTAATTAAAGGAATGTCTGATATGCATTTACTAGGAGGTGGAGATGAATAACATGTGACATGTGCATATATTACATTAAATACAAGTGTGATATATATGGCACATCAAATGGAAAGGAAGAAGCATAGCCTCACATAGGATCTGATGCAGGTTGCATTGGATATTAAATATATGCTGCACACATGAGATATGGTAGGAAATGAAAAGAGGGCACTGCTCTTGGAGCATAATATAATCTATGATTGAATAGATCTGAAGATAAAGTGAGATACAATCTCGTAAGAAATATAAAGTAAATAAAGGTATCTGTTAAATAATAGAAGTTATGTGACCTTTAAATGGGAAAGGTACATGCACGACCAAAAAAAAAGCTATAGTTTATAAATAACTATGTATTCAATCTGATAATTATAAAAAGTTAATATACTTTATTTGAAATACATACTTGTTACTGTGCTATGAATGGCTATGGTGATTACAAACAATCATAAACATAATGCACCCATAGTTATTCATATCTATTCATAGTTGTTAATTATTTATATATAAAATGAGATAGTGGCTGCAGCTAATGATTAAAAGAGACAAGTTTGATATTCAAAAGTTGAAAGAAAAAATGTTTATATCTTCAGTCATGACCCATATAACAAACTACTACATTAAGACAAAAAATGATGGGTTGACTACAGATAAAGTCCTTGTAACATTAAGATTTCCTTTAATACTAAACCATGGGCTGAAAGCCACTATAGATCCACTTCTTGGCTTTCATAGTGAAAATGCTCTGATTTATGTTGTTACAATATGTATTTGTTAACTTTGATGTTTCTCAAAGTTATTTTATACAAAGTATCTCTATATTTTTCAACTATTAGAGCCATAGCAATCATAAACTTAATACATGTCATAGCTATTGAAATAGCATGGCTACAAAACTATATATTATATGATATCTCACTTTATTTCTTTACATTATGAATGGCTATTTATGGCATACATCATATTTACATATGATTGTATAAAATCACCATAGTCAGTCATAGCACAGCCACAACATTTATTTTATACAAAGTATTTCTATGCTTTCCAACTATTAGAGCCACAGCTATCTTATAATTATTAATCACTAGAAGTAGCAAAAAACATGTTTTGTGACTATGCTATGGGTAGTTATGCCATCCATAGTTATCAATTTCAAAAGAATGATGGAATCACAACCATCAATTCTGGATAAGATTATTAAATTCAAGTAAGGTTTAATTGGATTCAAGTACAATTTGAGCAGATTTGAGCAAGGTTCAAGTAGATTTAAGTAGGTTTAAGTAGATCTAAGTAGGTTTAAGCAAGATTTGAGCATGTTTTAGCAGATTTCACCAAATTTTAAGCATATTTTAAGCAGGTTTGAGCAGGTTTGAGTACAGTTGGGATTTGAACAAGATTTAAGTGGAAGTTGAGTGAATAGTATATGTTTATAGATAAGTTTGTCAGGGTCTTTGTGAATGTTCATCCAAGGATTTAAAAGTGGCTGTTCATGTGAAGCATGGAACAATTCTGAATGGTTGATCTAGCAGTAATACAGGGAGGGTGAGGAGATGGCTGGATGGACAAATGAATAAGTGGGCAGTAAAATATAGGGAGATATGTTCTTCCAACTGTCCAACCATCAGACTATCTGATTACACACTCACTAGCAATGTTTGTACATTGCTTATACTATGTCATCCATATTGTTTGTATACAATTTATATATTGTCTTTGCCTTACTCAATGCCACTTTCCTATCTCATTACTTCTGTTGTCATCTACTTCTACCATTTCCTCTTTTCTTCATTCTCTAAGAATATGGTTCCATTAACTATTTCATAGGTGTTTATCTATTTTCTGACCAAGCATCTATTCAATAATTTAACAATTTAACAATTCAGCCATCTGTCCATCCAAGTGTCTTGGATAGTAAGCCTAACAGATGGACAGTTGGATAGATAGTAATCCTAATAGATGAATGATTGGACAGGTGATAACTCTAATGGAGGGACAGATGGATGAATAGTGACTTCTTTATAGATTCAAGTAGCTGGAACTAAAGATATCTTTTCCAAACTTATGCTTTTCCTTCCACAGATGGTTCATTATATGCTAGGGATAAATATCTCCTAGACAAAAAGGCCATGAAAGAGCAGGCTACTGTTTTGCTACTGCTTTATGATCACTGACAGAAATATTAATACATGGTTTTTTTTCTCTTAATGTGATTAAAAAACACCACCAATCAAAATATACTGGATTGAGGTCAGCAGGGGGGTCATGTGCCAGCTTGCCACAGTGGGACCTTACTCACATCCAGTACATGCTTATCGCATTTTCATATTCTACCTTCTCTCCCGGATGTTTTGTGCTGAATTTCTCGAATTGGTTCATTGTGGAGATCAGGTCCACGAAGTCGGTCATCCATTCATTGAAGTAGTGTTTGTTGAGGCAGCTACACTTCATGTCTGTCGAGCTCGTGCTCTCTAACTCTTTTGTGATCAAGGCAGCATATGTCTTGCAAAGGGCTTTGGCATTGATGTTCTTCTCTTCTGCTTCTCTGTTGACCATGGAAACGCTGGGAAGTTGCATGGAGAGTGACAGGAATCTCAGAACCTGTGACATGTGGTCCATAAACAGTTGCATCATCTAAGAAAAGACCACCACCCCGTTCTGTCTTAGTACGAACCCAAGGAAGAAGAATGAAGAGAGATGAAGCTTACTCCACCATAGACCAGCAACCAGCTGACCAGGTGATGTGCTATGAGCCCTGCCCCCGAGGTGGTGCCATGGAAGTGGTTCCAGCTCAAGAGTTTCATTGCAGCAGTATACAGACCTTTGTCCTTCAAGATCTTGTATTAATGGGAAGAGGGAGACAGCTGAGTGCAGAGAAAGTTGGTGTGGGACTGGCGTTGCTCTGGGGACATGGAAGCCATCATAATGAGCACCTGTGACACCTTGACATCGTCCGTGTTCTCCAGGTTCACTAGTGGAGAGTTGGTTGCAAGATGATGTTTTAGTAACACAGGGTCCTCACCCTGCTTGATTATGGCTGAATGATGCAAAGGTATGGGGTCAATGATGTGCAAGTATATGGTATACTTGTGCCACTCACCCTGGTCCATGAACTTGACTAGTCACACTTCATGCTCCTTCATCGTGTTCTCCGCCTTTTGAACTGCCACTTTGTAGATGTGCTTCTTGTCAGGATTCAAACATCTTGCCATGTTTTCTTTTGTGAGCATTCAGTCAATATGCATGAAGTGGCAAGGGTCCTCCATCTGCATGTAATTCAGACGGTGGTTGCCATTGTAGAGGACGGAGACCTCATCAGAGAATGTGGATTTTCACCAGACCACCCTGTTCATGTAGACTCCCTTGTGCATTGGTTCCAAAGAGTCAATGTCCAACCATTCCCTCTCGACTCTGATCACGGTGGCATTTTCTATCTTCTTGCTTTATAACTCCTATCTCATTTTATATATAAATAATTAACAACTATGAATAGATATGAATAACTATGGGTGCATTATGTTTATAATTGTTTGTGATCACCATAGCCATTCATAGCACAGTAACAAGTATGTATTTCAAATAAAGTATATTAACTTTTTACAATTATCAGATTGAATACATAGTTATTTATAAACTATAGCTTTTTTTTTGGTAAAAAACATTGAAAAAGATTCTCTACATGATTGTGGCTATGTCTATTAGTAAGTATGGCTAATTTCATATAACTATAATCTATGGCATAGCTATTTATAGTCATTAATGACTAGAAGTATAAAATATATGTGTTATGGCTATGCTTATGAATGGCTATGGTGATTTTATTTAATCATAAACTTAATACATATTATACACTATCTCACTTTACTTCTTTACTTTATAAATGACTATTTATGACATATATCATATTTATAATTGTATAAAGTCATCATAGCCAGTCATAGCACAGCCACAACATTTATTTTATACAAAGTATTTCTATGCTTTCCAACTATTAGAGCCACAGCTATCTTATAATTATTAATTACTAAAAGTAGCAAAAAACATGTTTTGTAACTATGCTATGGGTGGTTATATATAATAATTGCATGCAATCAGAAGTATGATACATGCCATAGCCATTCATAGTTATCAATTTCAGAAGAATGGTGGAATCACAACCATCAATTCTGAATAAGATTGTTAGGAGAAGACATGCATAGCCACATTTACCTTAGATTTATATATGTTTGCCATCACTTACATAACATGCTTACTAATTGTATGTGTGGATTTTTTGATCTTCTGTCTGGTCTGTTATCCAGCTTGGCTTGGTGCATAAGTATATAGTGGACTTGTATACTGTGGCATGCTAAAATGAGAAATTTAAAAGAAATCTCACACTGGGTGTGCTCCAACCTGACTCAGGGCTGTGATGTATGATACAAAAGGTCTGTGTTGTCAAACACAAAGGAAAGATAAGACATTGATTGTACTATGATAGTAAATAGTAAGTAAGTCATGTACTGCTTTCCAAGTCACTGAACTGCTTCTTCATTTATAGCATGAGCTTTGGGCTGTACATGTCATCACTGTTCTTTGCTGCCTGCATACCATGGTTGATGTTGCTCCATAGTATGGCCCATACTTGATACTTGTTGTCTATTTCGTATATAGAGATGAGGCCTTCAATAATATCCAGCATGTTCTTGGATTGAGGCTCATAAGTGAAGGCAGTGATGATCCTTGATGCTATTTTGCTGAATGTGCTGTTATTGGACTCTATAATGCCCATTGTGTCCTGTAGGATATGCAGCATGATGGAAATCCTGTCCATGTCAGAGTCAAAGTTCCTGGCCAGGAACTCTGCCTTGTAATCAAACCAGGAGTAGATTGTTCCTGAGACAATGTCTGCTGTTTCAATGTGCTGACAATGAGATCGGAACACATTGTCTGTGTCTTTGTCAGCATCATATTCTACCTGAGACATGAAGTGTTTTCAAAGGTCTGACCACTGAATAAAGGAGAATAACAACAACAACACTGAAGGAGATGGTTACTGATGCACACATACATGCTGACACAGACACTTACATGGAGCCTGTACAACCATCTCAGACTGATGCTCATCTTCCAAGATCTGCATAACATCAGCTGGTGAATCAGAAAACATTGTGTAAGTATATCAGAAACTTGCACCTAACAGACTAAGTGACTTGCCTGGTTCTTGCATTGCATCTAACAGACATGATTTCAGGATGTCAGTCAAGCATGTTTGTACCATCAAGGTTGGTAAGAATGTACCCTTGGCCAGCATCTTTGCCACTGCAGCCTTTATAGCCTAATATGCACAAAGAGACTTCAGAATGGCTGAATTTTCATGAAATGCATTCTTATATCAGAGGAGCTCAGTGAAACAATGTGATCCATCTCTGCTCACCTTCCTTGTTGCTGTTTTGTATTTCTCCAGCATTATTATACTTATCAGATTCTGACTTGTCCAACTTGTTCTTTCTATTCTCCTTCTTGTCAGATCAAAGTTCTTTCATGCTCAATTTCTTGGATATGAAAATGCTGTCAGTGTGTCTGAGGGTCATGCATACACCTGCTCCCAGGTAGTGACTTACCTTTCCTCTACATGGCATACATCTTTGCCTGCATCTTTCAATTGTACATTATTAGCTTCTCTTTCTTCTACTGTACTTTCTGCAAGATATTTAGTCTTGTGTCTTGCTCTTTGAGATCCTTGTTTAGAATCTTGTGGTTGATGGAGGTAACAGGTTCAGATGAGTGATGGTCTTGAGTACAGACACATTGTGGAGGACCTTCCATGACTTCTCCTCTTTATCTTCTAATGCTATGCTAGGATACATCTTGGCAGGAAAATACTCAGTTGTCATCTCCTCAAACTGACTTTTGTTGAACTCAATATTGTTGATGTTGCATTTGAGATTGTTGAAGTAGAACAGATACCTCTCACTCTGGATCATCATGGCCTGTGAATGACAGGTCCAGTGTAAGTATATGGAATACTTGTGCACATATGGTACTCACCTCAATTAAGGCATACAAGGCATCATTAATGCTCACTGAGATGACTCCTGGAGAAAGCAGACTAAGATGTTCTACCATAACCATGTCCACCATGTTCTTCATAGTCTTGATGTTGCATGGTATGGATCTTGTCCATGCAGCTTATTCACACCATTCTATTTTCTTTGCTTTTGCCCTTGATGTTCTCAGGCAAGTTGTCCTGGTTAATGCAATGCACATCATTGGGTCATGATTTGAAGCCATCTCACCACACCATCATGTCATCTTCCTTGATGATGGATCCCAACTTCTTTCTCAGCAACCATT
>JBBPQI010000123.1:0-11837 GCA_038092445.1 Gyrodon tennesseensis | reverse complement strand
CTGGGCAGAGACTGGATTTTCAGCCTTTGGAATGTGGGAGAAATGACAAGTGCCAAGTCTTTATGCTTCCACTGGGTATTCAAAGTAGATGGCTGTGGAGGCAGCAAGTGGATGCAGGCAAGATTTCCTCTGGGCACATAGTATTCTGGGTTGAGACAGAGGGAAACAATTGAAAAGTCTGGAATGGCTGGAAGCAATGATGTTGTGAGTAGTCTATTGCTTGAAATGGCTAAGAAATCCAATTCAAAATGGGTGATATTGGCAAAGGAAGTATTATGCAGTGCAGACAAATTGTTGAACAAGAATATGGTATCTGCAAAAGAGAGATCATGGCCTTTCAAAAAAGTGGGAGTTGAGGTAACTGTGCAGGACAATAAATCTGGAAATCATATAAGGAATCATGTGTAATTATTGCCATCTGAGTAGAAACAATTATTGGAGATGTGTTCATCAAGGGCAAGTCCTGGAATTACCAGAGATAATAAGGATCTGCAGAAAAAGAAACAATAACATTGGTTATACATATGCTACTTTATAGAGGCTGGGAGTGGAATCTCTTTTCAATTGAATGCTTCTTCATGAAATGTGATCAAGAATTGGTCACAAAAGATGTCTTGGATGCATTGTAGACTAGCTCTTGCCTTCTCTTCTATGATTTAGTAAGATATCATCAAGATGAATGCTGCTGTGGGCTGAACACAATAAACCCCTGGCTTGTTCTTGAAGTTGAAAACTGCACATAATTTAATCTCAATATAACCATTCTGTTCTATGTCAGCAGCCCATAAACCCCAGAAAAAAAAACATACTGAGAGCTGATTGAAAGACAGATAATTCAGACAGTGTTTGCTTTTTCTGATGTCTGGAAAAGTAATATCAAGAAAAGACATGGCAATAAGGAGAGTGGTATGGAAACAATATGCAAAGAGGCTTGCCACAGCTTTGTAAACAATACATGTCAGTTTATGCATGTACTATATTACATTACTCATATTCATACCTAAGAAGTGTGCACACATGTAGGCCTTGAGTATATTATTAATGTCATTGTTAATCAAATAAGTGGGACTGGGGTTGTGACAGCCAACAAGTAACTGTGCATTGGCAATGATTGAATTATAGTTAAATGCTGAGATCATGCAATCAATATTGATAATTATTATGTGAATTTGGGACAAATTTGCACATAGAAACACTACTATGCTATATAGTTTGGATGGTTCTACAATTCACAAGTGAGGTATTCTGTGATATCCAATGAATAACTAAATGTTGGCAGTAATGGTCACATGATGACCTGTTCAATCTTGTGATCAGCAATGAACACTGGTCATTATGATGTGAATTTAGAAGTTTGCATATAAATACTATATAGCTTGCATGGTCCTACAATACACGAGCTAGATAATTTCCAAGATGTGCAGCTTCCTCATTGACTGCTTCATCCTTCCCCTTGTCATCTTTGGACTCCTCAGGTCTACTGTCCACAGGCTGCATATGCCAAACACCAGAATAACCTTTCAACAAATATATGTGATTCAATTAGTAGCAGTGAATGTTGTTGACAGAATGTTGTTCTACATAAAGCTGGTTCATTTCAGCTGTGAGACCTGAAGATTCAGCAGCCGTTAGCATTTGCACAGCCAATCTCACTTGCTTATCTTTAAAATCCACCCAAGCCTATAGGTGCTGAACTTCTATGTTTAACCACTGGATCTTGAAGTACTTTGACATAATCTTGTGATTCATTGTCAAGGCCCATGGTTTCTCAAGAATGTCAAAGCACAAATGCTTTAGGAGGGTGAAATCTCTGAGGGTCATATAGTTGATAACTTGTGTATAGTTGAGTTTAGGGCAGGGGGGAACCTGGTGCAAAGCAAGTCTGTTGAAGTATTTAAGCACTGTTTGAATTAAGACAGAATGTTGGGTGATTGCTCGCAATATGTGCTTTTGCATCTTATAACCTATAGAAACCATGAATCACTGTCACAATATAATTACCTACATGTACCAGTACTGGCAAGATTAGCTTTTGACAGCTCAAATAGCCGCTGAACAACAAGCCCTTGAAGTTCTTCTACAGTGTGAATGAATATGCAGTGTTTTGTGTAGGTGACATATGCCTTGTACTATGGGTTATTGTGAGTCCATCAGAGGGAGATTTCATGCTGCTTCTCAAAGTTTGCAACCACATTGAGTTGAAGTTCATAATTCCAGAGTACAGACATATACTCAGCAGTTACAGCTGAGGTACACTGATCTGCCACAGTGTTCAGCCCTGAGTCTTGAGTGTACTGCATGGGAATGTATGTTATAAACAGAACTGATGAGACACTACTGTATGTTTCCCTGAATTACCAGTTAATGATAATTCTAGCATATATTAGAATCTTACTGTGCAAATTGCAGTTTTTCAAGCAGCTTGACATATTTGATTGCAGTGATTGTTTTGTTCAGCTCATCTGCACAACTGCCTAAGAATTGTCATTCCTCTTCAAGCCACATCAGAAAGTCAGTATCAGTGATGTTATTATTGTGCTTGAACAGATTCAACTCCATAGCCAGCTTTTTAATTACAGCTAATGCTTGTTTGTAATTATTGAGGAGAAATTTACCTTTGACGTGATGCCATCAGATAAAGAATGAAGTCAACAAAATAAACTTACTTAGCTTCAAGTACTTGTTGCGGTCCCACTGATTGAAGTGAAGGTTGAGAAACTACTTTCAATGGAAGTGTGATGCATGGCAGATCAAAGTGGCTGCACTATTGGAGCTGGTGAAAATTTGCTTGCAAGTCTCTAGATTCTTATTACCAAAATCCTGCAAGTAGAGTGGATGGTTTTGCAATTGGCACAGTTGATTATGTACAAACCCATGAAACACATTGACCACAATCTGTAAATTGAGCACCATGAATTTGGCACCAATGGAACTGGCAGCAATTGTTTTTTTCAAGGCATATCTGATGTCATGTCCAATCCCTTGATCTTTTCCACAGACATTGAGAACCTGATTAATTGCCGCTAATGCATATTTGGCATTGCAAATAGATGAGCTTATAAGCAACATGCAAGTAAGCATTACATACAGCTCCCCACTACACTTTATCTCAACAATACACTCTACAAACCCATGATAACAAGCCAATAGAAATATACTGGTCTGCTCAAACACTAGAATTTGGTCCTCCACAACTGACTTGGTGGCAGTCCAATTATTTGTGCATGTGTCCAAGGATTGCTTATTACCTGTCCATGTACTGGTATAGTTGTGAACATTATCTTTAAAGTGTTCTACTTCTTCTTCTGGAATGAAGTGGTCACTATGGAATGTCCATGAGTTCATATGGCCTGAGCCATCTAAGCACTTTGCTGAGAAGTTTCTGTCCATTGTATGGAGCTGAGCAGGCACAAGCATTGGTTCATTAGATTGCTAGCAGATATGTCATCAACATACAAGAGTTGTGATTAATATTACCACTTATCTCAAATGCACAGCAGGGACAAGCACTCCATAGTTTCCAAGAAGGACCTACCTTATGCAGTTGAGAGTCGAGGGAGTGCTGAATATGCTGGAGTATGTCAAGATAGACATCAAAGGCCATTGAAAATTGTATGCAAAGGTATTGTGTATATGTCATCTAAAGATCATATCAATATCATGGAAGCAAAGATCAACTAGAAGATTGACATTGTGAAGTGTGCAAAGAACCTTCATAACTGTCTGAATACTAAGTGATGACTAGCAGCAGTGGAGTTGATGATAAAGTTCTAGGTACTCTAGCTTCACAGCAACAGCAGGCTGTGTAGGTGAACAACCCAGCATGCCAATGCAAATGAGGGCTGCATTAGCAGACTCACTATTTATCTAAGTTACAGGAAGAAGAGAAGTATGGTCTGATTGCTGTCAGTGAGGTCTCGTAAGCCAAGAGTATTATGTACTCACTGTGAAGTCCTACAATGTCTACATGAAAGACATGTTCAGAGTCCAATGGCAAGTTGTTGTCATTAGATGGACTATGTTTCCACTTGAGGTATTGGGTTATGAGAGCAGGCATTTGCACTTCCCATGCACCATATACATGGTCATTACACTGAGTGCAAGTGCAAGTGTTGTGGCATCAACAAAAAACAGGTTTTCTACAAATGAAACACATTAGCCATTTGATAAATATGTAGAACACAAAAAAAAATTCACTTACAAGTGGTTCATGAGATGAAAGTACTTTGAAAAGATTGGATGAGCATTGGCTAGTTTGTTATTGTTGTTATCATCCTCATTAGAAGAGGATTTGTTGTCCTTCCATGCAGACGAGTGATCATCATTGTGAATGTAATTGTATGCATCATTCTCCAGGGTACTGACCTCCATGCCTGCTTCAACAACACACTCCTGCAAGTATTGGGCAGTTACTGTGAAATTGTTCAGTGCACATGGACGTTAACAGGATAGGATTACTGACACAATACATCCTGTGCTTTCTTCTCCTTTGCTAATTGATTTGTGTGGATCTTGGCAAGGTTTGCTATATTCATCTGGATGTTGACACCCTCACAAATGACAGTCATCTTCACTTGCTGTGAGCTTGATATCTCTTTAGCTTGTTTCATGATGAGCTGCCTGATATAATGGAAATAAAATGAAGAAAAAAACAAAAGAGAAAACAGGAAGCACCTCACCTATGAGTAATAGATTATGTTAGAGTCGGTTACATGCATGGACCATTGGACCTGGTGACAATTCCTGTTAATGGATGAAAGCAGAGCAGAGGCTGATTGTAAGCATAGACAAGGCTATGAGACATACATTAGATAGAAGGATGGTGTGCACATGGATCATTGGACCCAGTGACAACTCCTATCAATGGGCAAGCAGAGGCTGACTTCATAGTATAGATAGAGGCAGAATAATCAAAAGAATGTGAGAAACAATGAAACATTAGGCTGCTATTGATAGACTAAGCAATTATTGACAGAAAAGGGAGGGTAGAGATGGTGGCATTGCTGCCATCAACAGCAAGCAAGTGTTGAGGGGGTTTACAAACTCTACTATAGGAAGCAGTGCCTCCTGACATGGCAGGCAGCAATACCCAGTGGTTCATTTTCAACCCACTATCCATATAGTAATATATTAGTGAATAAATGGCTATTTATTCGGCACATAAAAATGGTAATAGTAATAATAGTTAAGTACCAAAAAAACTGCATTAAAATATTAAAACTTGATGGCTATGTATTGCTTGCTGTGGCCAATGATGAGCACACAGTATGGGAGACATCAGGAAATATCCAGGAAGTTGCCACACGTCAAAGTCTATGATTAAGCAGTAGATAATCTTTGATTAGTTCTAACTTGGCAAAGATTATATAATCATGCAGTATCTTATCATTAGATCTATTTACCATAGGCCTTGGTTTATTTTCCAGATCTAAGTTACACTGTTGAATGCCACAGAAATTGCTAAAGTGCTGTAGTAGCACTTAATACCACAAATTAGCACAAGTGTGACACCATGTGTTTATTACTAACATGTAACATAGATGGTAATACTCAGGTGGACATGATGGCCTTGGCACCACCCAAATTGTTACTTAACAATCATGTGACAACTTATCTGCTGCACTCAAACTAGTATTACACTGAACTACAGAAAATGACCATTGCAGTGCCCTAAAGACTGAGGTTAAAGTTGAGTAATGCCTTCCAGTGCTCATTTGAAAAATGCCTTTAAAGTGCAGGTTGGTATACTAGATCAACATCCTCACCCTCTCTGGTCCCAATCCCTCTGAGCTTTTGGTGCACATGAATAGCATGCTACAAGCATTGCTTGCAAACCTCAAGAGATAATGAATAGTGATGGGGACATGTCCCACCATCAAGTGAGGATAACATCTCAGTATCAACTTTCATGTGGTTTAGTCAGTTCCCTACACTATTTTAGTATGTAGACTATTCTACACAAAGTGGAGTACATCAAGCTTGATTAATCATCTTCTTTACAAAGCCGTTGGGCATCTGGGTACCTGCCAGTGGGTCCATTCTGGACTGGAATTCTTCAGACATCTCATACAATGTTGCCCATTTAATGTTGGCATGTGTATTGATTCATTTGATAAAGTGTTCCTGAACATTGTATATGAGAGATATGTTGGAGAAACTGGCACAACATTTACCAGCATCAAGAGCACATGCAGATGGCTGTCAATCATATGTCAGTGCTATTGTCCATGTCTTGCCCATGTCTAGACAATATCTTCTTATCTGTTCATTTCAGGGTAAATGGTAATAGGAAAGATAAAATTTTCCTCCTTTCTGTCTTCAGGTATGTTTCAAAGCAGAAAGGAGCATGGGAGTGTCATACCTGTACAGATATGTGAATGTGTCCTTTCAGAGTTGCTCTACATCTCATATATTTACCTGACAGTATGACTGTCGTCAGCAAAGTGAAGATTCCAGCACCTCAATCGATATATACTGTATAATAGAAGATTGAACAAGATAAGAGACAGAAGATAAAGACCTTCCCACACATGCAGAAATACAGTTTGACCAAAGGTAAGTCCCAAAACTCTGATCACAGAGTGCTCCAAAACCCCACCCCTTGTGCAGGTGCATTCACATGCTCATCATAAGGAAATAGATTGCACTGTCATATTCATGGCTTTAGGGAGATCCACCATGTTCCAAACAGACTCTGGGCCATCAGATCTCTGGACTTTTGTATCAAATGAGCTGGTGAGCCCAAGGCTGGTCATGATCATGATTTCTGTGAGTTTGTGCTGGCAAAGACTTCTTTCAGCAGGCTGAGTATTATGACACTTGTCGGTAACAATGGTACGCTATATCTGTGAGGTCAAACAGCAATCTAACTATACATTCATAGGTCCTTCATTATTCTATGACAGCTTTTTAGAGCAGAGGAAATATGCTCTATTCAATGGATAGCTGGTCCAGTGGAAGTTCAGTTACTCCTCTTTGAACAGTACTACACCTTCTGTACTCCCTGTGCTCAGATATGAGCCTGAACAGGTATAATGTTGAGCAGGTGTGTGAGCATGAACCTTCTGTGTTGAATGGCAAGTATGTGGCTACTCGTCTTCAACCAACTATCTCAAAGAGATGTGGGATTGGCTATCCTAGACAGAGATCAGCAGTGATATTGTTGATATGCCGTCTACAAGAGCCTCCTAATCTAGCCCAGGAGTGCTAGACTATATAGAAGATAGTCTTTCACACTAACATGAGTTTGATAAACAAGAAGTCCCAATCAAACTATAAACAGGCCCTAAGGTGGTCAGGCTTGGCCAAGCCAATATGAGGTTCTCTAGAAGAATCAAGAATGGTCACAAGGATCAAAGATTCAAGGACAAGAAGGGAACCAAGGAGAAGGATGAGGTCCTGTTGGTGAGAATGGGTCTCAACAGGAAACCAAGACAATGGATGATATGCGCAGATAGATTGCATAGATCAAGATTAAATACAAATGGAGCTGCGAAGCAGCTTATATACAATCCCAGCTGCTTTAGGGCAGGCTGGTATAAATATAGTAATATACCTAATCAGATAACCTGTCTCTTCAGGATAAATGAAAGGAAACGGATTGGGCTAAGTAGGAACAGGCAAATACAGATGGAAAGAATAGAATCATGAGGCTGGGTACAAGAGAACACAGCCAAGGAGAGTTGTCCATGAGAGAATAAACAACGTGTCCATAAGAGATCAATGGCATGTCCATGGAAAAGTAAACATAAGGAAAAGGAAATGATAATGTAGCTAGAAGTAGTCCAAGTCTTGTGTACGCTTGGCATGTAAGAACTCATCCCAAAGGGAACTGGGAATTGGGTCATTGGTTTGTAACATGCTCCAGAGGGTGTCGGAAGGAGCGGAAGAGGGTGCAGGAAGGGAAAAGGTGATGGGGTCCTTGAAAACCATAACACTAAGCAGTCAGTTACTAAGTATAGTTACTCCTACCATAACTTGGGTTGTGCAGCTATCAAAATACTTTCAGTAGTGGGCTGTGTGATGCTACCAAAGACACTCCCACCCCTCACTGTAGCAGGTTTTGTTGTATTACCAAACAAACCACCCTCTGTCATTGATGAAGATGTTGAGAAGTAGTTGAAAAAACTACCTTCCACCTATGTTGTTGCTGAGATGAGTTTGTAGTTCTGTGAAGGCCATTTCCTGTTGCCAGTTACTGTGAAGTCAGATTTGCAAAGAATGTACTGTCATGTCATTTGGCGCTGGGCCAATAATAACCAGCATCCATTTCCACCTTCTAGCTGTCTTCAGATTGAGATCAAGTATAGTAGAAGTATTCATGTTTGCTGATACCAACACCACACTCGCCCATGTCTATGCTATTGGAAGTCATCAAAAATTTATGGAGTCAGTGATAAAATGGTATAAAAACATTTTTGCGATGCCTGTATCACAATATGAAATATATGAACGCACACCATATACTAGTATGGGCAGGTGCACTCATCTTCATAAGATAAAACCATGATATTAGATCAAGCAAGAGAACTTATTTATGGTGTCTTGCTCATGTTGTAGGCCATAAGTCATGTAGTTAACACAAAGAAGTGCATGGTGGTATATTTGATTGTTTGATCAATAGATCTGTTGTGTGGCATTACATGCATGACGCATTTTGCAGAATTTAAGTCAGGTGAGAATGTTGTCTGAAATGTGAAGACTGCACTTGGAATATAAGTTGGCATTTGAGCAACAGTAAGACTTGAAGTTTTTCTGGTCAAAAATATACAAGCCAATACTTAAAATATGAGCAAACATGTTGATTTCTCCTGAATGTCAATGTGAATAAGAAATTTTATAGTAGAAAGAATGTGTGTCTAAACTTCAAATACAGATAAAAACCAAACTTAAGCTGGAATTTATTATCTAGATGAACATAGAGTCCATATTAAATTTTTAAAGATTAGTTGGACATTAAAAACTACATCAAAGTTTCAAGTATGAACTGCAGACAGAATTGATTGGCTAATTTTCAACCTGGACATCTCCTGCTATCTGCCTGGCCAGCAGAAAGTGTGCTATTGCCCTCATAGATCACATGCAGCCTCCAGGTCTTCTCAAATAACATTAGAAGGGGGGGAGGAAATTACATTGGATATATGTACAATGTCCCACAGAAATACATACAAGGACTAATCCTGCATAAATTCAAATCACATCAGTAATCAATAGTAATGTATGGAATCTTACCTTGCACAAAGAGAGGACCACTGCAGCACCAGGTGAGAGTGTGTTAAGAATAGTGTAGGTCTCTGAACCTCATACAATAAATCTGAGGCTAGCAATCTAAGTGATGACAACTTTTTTCCATGGGAATGTCACTTTGAAGGCCTGCATGATTTCCAACTGGTGTTCAGTCAATCACAGAAGCCATGCACTATCATACATTGCAAGTGGTAGACCATTGACTGGAGTTCTGAATGTTGGTGGATTATTCATTGCCCATTTCCTGAGTAGTGGTTTTGAACCCTGAGCAGAGAAAATGTCACTATTGAGGACATGCTTCACTACAAAAAGTAAAATAAATTTCTCAAAATGTCACTGTTGCTTACACATGGGTGGATGAGTGCCAATAGTGCTGATCCAGTGGATGCATCTTAGAAATGCCCACCTGCAGTTATTTCTACGAAATTACAATGAACAATGAGATATTTCTAAAAATGATAGTTTATTTGAAAAAGTGTCAATGTCTCTCCTCAATCTCAACATCTCTGGACTACACAATCTGAGTTGCTGAGCCATTCAACTATGCATGTGCAACAAAGACAACATAACCACTTTGCTCATCAATTGCCAGCTGAGTCAGAAATCAGAAATCCCTCTATCCTTTATTTTCCCTTTGACCAAACCACCATGCTTTCTTCCATATATTTGATTACCTTGTTCTTTTTGGTCCAGTTCACTCTTGATGGACATTCCCTTTCAAGTGCCTGATAGGAGTCCTTCAATGTCTACCAAGTAACCATAAACCAGATAAGTCTTCCCTTCCACTATGCAATCAACAAGGCTTGTAATTTCTGATAGGAGAACTCAAAACCACCATGCTCCATTTATATCTCAAAGATGCCAAGCTTCATGCCTGGATATCTCACCCTGATTGCCCAACCACCATTCATAAATGCAAGATTCTACTTGACCAGACATACCAATCTCAGGAAACAAGCAAGAAAACTAATGCCAATGGAATCATCCTTTCCAATCTCACAGATAATCTCAAGGTCATGGTCCTATCTGATGATCTTCAGCAGCTAATTGGACAATACAAGGGCATTCTGCATGCCAATATAAAACACAGTGCTGGGGTCTTCTATAGTTGATCATCCACACATCTTGACAATTCACTAATTTTCTTTTATTCTCATAGAAACCATTCATCACAGCCAGTCCCAGAGAGCATCAAGTATATATACTATACCAGGATGGAGACTCATTCCTCTTTGTGATTCAAAGGCAATATCCATTGAGCAAAAAATCAAAGGTAGTTAATGCATTCTCTATGTATTCCCATTTTCCAGCCAAAGTTTATTCTTCTGACCTGGAAGACATCCTGGAGAGTGTGAAATGTGCTTGGATGTCTAGTCACTATGCAAGGTGGGCACTCTTACCTGGTACTGTGATGGTCCTCTCTTTGTACAAGATACGATTCCATACATCACTATTGGTCACTGATGTGCAAGAGGTATGTGATAACATACAGTCATGACACTGACCCACAGTTTCCTTTGGGGGAACCATTCCCCCTGTCACAGTGACAATTTTGACAAATTTAGTCTTAGTGTCATGCAATATATGCTATTTGGGATTTAATCATGAGCAAGATATGTGGATGTGACAGGATCCCATAACCACTAGCATACACATAGGCAGCAACAGGACAGAGTGACTATATGAAAAAAAGATAACTATACTTAAGCTATGCATGCACATTTTGTACCATTGGATAAAGCAATGATGATTCTGAATTGTCCAGTATTGGCCTGTCTCTTTTGTCCAGAGAATGTAGGTGCCAGTGGGTGGATATTCTTGTGGTTTGCAATATGAGAGGGCATCTTGGGATGAGCTGGAACACCAAATTTCTTCTCCAACATGGTAAGAACAACACTTCTGACCATCTGTGAAGGAAGAGGTAATCCCAATAACTTCCCGGGATGTGCATACTCTGGATGTGAGAGATTCAGGTGTTGCTCCATATTATATCTCCAGACTGTGAGCTTTATATTGGTATCTTTCTTGCAATGAGGGCAAAGCATGCAGATGACAGAAACATTGCAACACAGGCATGACTCTGACCCTTTCTCTGCAAACCCATACTTAAATGGCACTTTGTGAGGACAGTCCTTGATAACATGTCCAGGGAAGTGGTGGCAGTGCACTGTCATTGCTTAAATATAAACATGCAGGTTCACCATAATTGAGGTCTTGAAGACACGAGCTAGTGTGAATAATTATCTAATCTACTAGAGAAGAACATTAGGTCTAGGTAGTCTAGAAAGAGGATAGGAAGTGAAGGTGAAAAAGAAATGCAACCTGGACACATGACATGCTAGCATGTTTAAGAATCAACAATCAGTTTATATGACTTAATTTGGAAATGATATGAGTCTCTCTCAAACTCGCCATAGCAAAACAAGAAATAGATTTTATTGAAAAGTAAATACATAGAGTGATGTACAGTGACTTCCAAAATTGAGTCAATGTTTTGAGACTTTGGAGTATTTGCTATATCATTCAGGAACATGAACAAATAGAGCCAAAGTGTAAGTGGGTGACTAACTGTACATGCACATAGCTATGTC
>JBBPQI010000122.1:0-11839 GCA_038092445.1 Gyrodon tennesseensis | reverse complement strand
CTTGGCTTCAATGTATGTGTTGCACCCTTGCCAATAGTTCCATTGCCCTTATTTCAGGACAATGGTTTGGAGGTGGGTCAGAGGTAAGTCAAGGGACTTGGATCAGAAGAGAGAATGAACTAAGATGATATTCAAACTAAAGAAATACAGAAGGTCGGAAACAGGGTTTATATATGGAGTTGGAGTTGGATTAGTAATTGGAATTCATAAGTAAAATGTATCCAGTCAAGGAGAAGCTGGAGCTGTGCTCCTAAGTGAAGCATAGGATTGGAGAAGTCTAAGGAGTGGGACTAACACATAAAGAGAACAAGGAGAAACATAACTAGAATGGAAAAAGATACACAGTACAGGAAGTCCAGAAGTCTGGAGTTGCTTCTCAGTTGAGATCAACCCAGAGTTCATTCTATCTATGCAGAGTTGGATCAGAAGTGTTGAAGATGACTTGGTGGATTTCTGGAATGTGACAGCCATGCAGCTGCCTATGTGGCATGAATGAATTGTTGCCAAAAATTCCCAGCATTGACTACAGTGCAGTGAGATAGGCACTGCCTTCTGGGATAACTAATGCAGTGTGGGAAAAGTGTCTGTGCAACTTTTGTACTTGCTTGAGTGTATGTGCAGTTATACACAACCATTCCTGAATTGCATTGGAGTACTTCTTTCACTTTGCTGAAGTTAAACCAACTATTTTGTTTTCAAGATCCCAGATAAAGCCAATGAAAATTGGCCTTGAGGAGAATGGCATGTCCTTGAAAAGTTCCCATGGTATTCCCAGCCAGTTGGTAATATGATTGATGTGGATAAAGTCATATGTATATGAGGCTGGGTCATTTCCTGCTTGGTCTTGAGTCAGATCTCTAACTGGGTATATGCAGTCCTCAGCAAAATCTTCAAATGACCCATCTGCTAGTGCTTCACCTTTGAACCACCAACATCTGTTGACCTGCATCAAACTAGTTATATGCATAATCAGGTAACTTCCATAAAAATACACAATTCTATCACTTGCAGTGGATAGAATCCTCAAAGACTCTAGGGCTAGATAACACTTTATATGACCTATCTCCCTTATTTTTCTCACAATATTTCACCCATAGGTTGAGGTGATATCAATAATTTTCTTCAAGTCCTAGCTCTGTTACTATCTATAAGTACATAGCTAAAATAAACATTTTAAATACAAAATATCTACTAAGTACATAGCTAAGATGAGAGACAGGACTCTCTGGAATGTTCTGGAATGCTCAGTTCCAGAAAGTCTCAGCATTCTCACAATCTTCAAAAATCCTACATTTCTTATAGTATCACTAAAATAGTAAAGCTCTTAGAATGTTCTAGAATGCATAGCCACAGCTGACTCAGCATGACTCAGCATGACTTAGCATACTCTTGGCATTACTAAGCTGCATCCAAGTCTCCTGATTGGCTGGTGCAGCCTCTGTATTTATGTATAAAAGGAGAGCTTTTCAGGCTACTCAAGAAATAAAAGGGAATCATCTTAAAAATAAGAAGCTTTTCTTCACCACTTGGAGTATTCCCTCCTCAGACTACCAGAAGGAGTCTTGATCAGGATATTCACACAATAATCAGAACTGCTAGACTACTTTGTTAGGAGCAAAAGACTTGTATCCAATAGTGGACAAGTGAAATAGGATACCTTTTGGGAGAAAACTCTAAATTGGACAACAAAAGGGAATAGATCCCCAACAAAGAGCACTACCAGTGCCAATCCCTGTTACTCTACTATCCACCCAAGGGGATAAGTGATAGTTAATCATTAAGCCTTGAATTGCAATCTCCTTAGTTGTACAATAAAGATTGTGTTATTGTAATCATTTGAGTGAACTAAGTGAATTATTGCAACATTTCAGCCTATTCTGGAATTCTTTACATCTGAGCAATCCAGCATATCTGTGGATTACTACCCCACAAAGTCATAACCTTCTGAAAAGGTTACTTTTACTAAACTTAGCTTTTATAGCAATAAGCCTAGCAATCCCATAGTATTGACTAGCACACTTGTAGTAGCATAACTACTATTAAACCATTCTAATTACCAGACCATTTACATAGCTTTCATTACTAGTTTGTAAACATTTGTTGAGAATTAGTGAACACTTCACATATTAACTTTACTAAGTTTTCCACCAATTCAATCTTAGTTGATCTAAGCATTGACTTGTCTAGGAGATATTTATTCCTAGCTTATAGTGAACCATCTGTGGAAGGCAAAGCACATGTCTGGGGAACATATCTTTAGTTCCAGTTGCTTGAGTCTATAAAGAAGTCACCAGAGTTGGGTGGGAATGGAGATAGAGGTGGGTATAGAAGGAGTGTGATAGATAGAAGGAACAATCAGCAATGATGACAAGTGTAAACTGGTACCACTACCACCTGCATTGTGGCAATTGCATGAAAGGCCACCATTTGTAGGCTAAGAGCAACAACAAGGGCAAAGATGAGGAGAATGGTAAGGGTAAGTGCAACTTGAAAAGAAGATCTGTTGAATGAGTGTGAAAAAAAAAATAAGCAAGCCACAACTTATCATATATGAATATCTTTTCTACAGATCACAGAATGGAGAGGGCCACCTGTGTGCCACAAATTACACATGTGCACAGCTTGTGCCATCCAATTACTCATATGGCTTAAATCCCACATCACAATATTATATAAGCTTTCAAATTAGACTACTAAACTTATCCACACAGTAGCTGGGAGTGTGAAGAGCACAAAATAAGCTTACAAGGTAAAATTAATCCTAGTAGATAGCAAAGTTAGATTAATTTGTATATAAGAAATAGCTCATGGATATGAGAGAACTTTTTTTTCCCCTGCCCATAATGCTCTAGCAATTAGCAAGGCAATAACTTCTTCATGATATTTAGATAGCCTCACAACTGGCTCACCAGCTCTAGCAGGCTGACCTTAAATAACAGTTTGAGGATGAGTCTGATATCTCTGATAGCTCAGAGTTTTTTGAAGATGACCTTCCTGGCTTTATTCCTTCTCCTATTTCTCCTTTATTCTCTATTCTTATTCTTTCTGATCTCATGCTGGATTCAGATTTTTCCAATGACTCATCAGATTTCTTATCAGATTCTAATATCAGTGATGGGGTCCTGTTAGCCATTATAATCACTTCATCAATGTTATTACAGCACTTGAAGAGGAGGTTTTGTGGGCCTGTGTGCTTTATAGGCCCTATATATCTTCTATGTGTGCTTCTTAGATTTATGTGCTTGCACCATGTAAGGATTACTCCAAGGCCTTTTACAGGAAACTTTGAATTGATCCAGAGATCTTTGATGACATCTTAAATGAGATCATTGGCCACCCAATCTTCTATTCTCAGTCTGCAGTTAATTTGCAACTTCCTATAGCTGTCCAGCTTGCTATTTTTCTTAATTATGCTGGACACTATGGTAATGCAATTTCTATTTCAGATATTGTATTATAAGCAGGAGTGAGTAAGGGCTCAGTTATCAACTGTAATAACTGAGTCATAATTGTACTTTTGAACCAACATGACATCTGTATTCATTTTCCTTCTAATCCAAATTCTGTTGACCACCAAAATGTTAAACCATATGCTGGTAGTGATACCTGCCAGCAGTGGTGTAATGGCTGGTTAGCAACTGATGGGTCTTCTATCTTTCTTTTTCAAAAGCCTGGATATTATGAAGAAATCTTCTTTGATTGTAAATCTAGATATTTCTTAAATTGTTAGATAAGTTGTTAATTTTTTAAAGGAAAATTTGTACTAGCTTCTTTATAGATAGTCATCATGCCCCATAATCTACAAATTATGGACTATGGACTTGGCCATCCAGGTAGTGAACATGATTTATATGCATTTAGAAACACACAAATCTATTAGGAATATAACACTCTTCTGACTGATGATGAGTGAATATGGGGTGATAGTGCTTATCCTCTCTACTTGGCTTGTTCTCCCCTTCAAGAAGCCAAGAAATCAAGCACTAAGCAGAGAGAAGAGAAAGTTTAATTATTTTTTATTTAAGATAAATTGAAATCTTTTAAAGTTTTATCATTTGCTTATGAATTTAGGTGAGGATGAGGGTGGAACATGCTTTTGATGCACTCAAGGGTTATTTTTAATCCCTTCGAAAGCTTTATATTTTCACCCAATTTCAGAAAGATCTTAAATATGCAATAAACTGGATGCTTTGTTGTATTATACTTCACAATGTGATTATTTAGTTTAAAGAATGAAGATATGGAGCAAGGTCAGTCCAAAGGAAGACTTCAGAAACTTGGGCAAGAGCAGAGGGTGATCCAGCAGAGGGTGATCCAGAGGGAACTGGAATGGATATCAATGATGAAAGATCAGGCTGCATATTTTGTCTTAAATTAATGCAGAGGCTTTTGAAGAGTCAAACATAACAAGCAACTTGGATACATGCAGAGGTACATGTACAAGGACTACAGAAGAAGTACACAAAGTGGTTTATTTGTCCTTGGTACTAATATTTTTCATCATCAACTTCAATTTGAGAGCCTTTACCTCTATCTGCTTAGCTTCAGTGATTTAGATACAACCTCTGCTCTGGCTTTCTCAAGGTAAATCTCTGCCTCCTTGCTTGCCATGTGTTATGACTGGCCTGGGTAGAGACAGTCGTAGCCTCTTAGGGGTTTAGGCAATGGTACTAGAATAGACCTACAGGAGGTTGTCTAGAGGGTTCAGGGATAGGCCAATGAAGAGTCACCTAGAGAGTTCAAGGATAGGTCGATGAGGAGTTGCCTAAAAGGTTCATGGATAGGCTGATGAGGAGTTATCTAAAGGGTTTATGGATAGGCTGACGAGGAGTCACCTAAAGGGTTCATGGATAGGCCGATGAGGAGTTGCCTATAGGATTCAAGAATAGGCTGATAAGGAGTTGCCTAAGAGATTCAAGGATAGGCCGATGAGGAGTTGCCTAAGAAGTTCAAGGATAGGCCAATGAAAAATCGCCTAAGGGATTCTCTGGCTAGGCCAACAAAGGGTTGTCTGGAGGGCCAGAGGATAGTGTTTACTTAAGAGTAGAATAAAGACTTGAAGGAGACACAAGTAGATTGTGGAAGTAAAGAGGAAGTCTAACTTGGGTTACAAGATAGACAATGGGGAGTTTATATACGTAGTAGGAAATAAAGATAACCAAGCGGCTGAAGGTAATAGAATGAAGAAGAACACTTGGTCAGCGAACGGGCAGGGGGTTCTGGATAGAGGGCACTGGGAGGAGGGCTCTGGGCAGAGGGCTGTGGTAGAACGTCATGGAAGACGGTGGAACAAAGACATGGATCAAGGGAAGAAGGAATAGCCATGTCAACTGGTAGGGTATGGGTGGAGTGCATGGAGAATGCAGTGAGCATAGGGAAAAGCTAGGTATGAAGAAGAGAAAAGATAGGGGCCCCATGACCAATTGTAACACCATGGCTCTCACATGGATAACCCCAGCATTTGCATTTTTATACTATAGTTTTTTGTACTCAAGTTGAAGTGCATGCTCACTATTAAAATGCTTGATCTTCATTGCAAGCTGGTGATTTTTCTTCATGGACAGAGCAATTCAGCAGGAGTTGGTGCCAGCTACACCAGTGCTTGACTCAGCAGTCATCTGCAACATTATTTCCTCAAGGTCAAATTGCAGCTGCTTACCCTTGCTTTTGCTACTCTTTCACAAAGTTGACATGGTGGATGATACTGGTGAAAAAGCATGGTGCTGGGAATGTTGAAATCCACCAGTGGACCCACCAGTGAACCCACCAGCATGCAAGCAGGAAGAAGATGAATAGGGAGGACTAAGAGCAATCCCCACCTTGAATTCCATTGTTTAAAATCACCTGCTTGAGAGTGATAATTGGAGGAATGCAGACTGCATGGAGATTCTTCAATGTTTTTGGCATCTGATCCAGGATCAAATATGTCACTGGAGGGCTTGGTGACCTGAAGACATTAGCATATAAGAAGAAAAAAAAAAAGGAGCTTACCTTATGCTTATCCTTCAACTTATGCATATTGTTAACCAGCAACTCAATGTCATTATTATTTAGTTCATCTCCATCCCATCCCATTGTGTAGTCTTTGTCATCAAATTACATTTGTGGCACATTATATTAAGTGGGTTGCATGGATTGCATAGGTTGTGCAAGCTGTACAGATTATGTAGATTGCATGGGTTGTGTAGATTGCATGGGATGTGCAGATTGTGCAGGTTGTGTGAATTGCACTGGTTGCACAGCCAGCTCATCTGTAGCAGGGATGACCATCTTGTTGTGAGCAATGAGCTTGAGAAACCCAGCTCTGTGCAACTTGCCAGGCTGGGAATTGACAAGCTTGGTGGTGAAGTTCAGAATTCTGTTCCATATGTTATAGAGGTCATTATACCAAGGGAATTTCTTGGTAATTGCATTATGCATGTTGGCCACATCCAAACCAGATTGAATATCTTGGCCTGTTTTATAAAGAAACTGATAATGAGATATAAATGCCTTATGAAGGCTTACACATTTTTAGTTACACATGGTAGGTAAAAAATTAAAGTAAGGAAAACCTACTAGCTAAGCCAGTTGATGACAGAGACCATGAACTTCTTTGATGAAGAGATATAATGTTCATTCCAGTCTGAATCAGTGCTGAATATGATCTGTATGATAATTTCACAAATACTTATCTTATCTTTGCTGGATGGCTTTTCCAGATGGTCTGTATGCTCTGCCTTGTTCTTAGAGAACAACATATTGCAGTTGACAGAGTAGACCTTGAGCCAGGCAACAAGGGTGTCCATTTGAGTTGCAGTCCAGTGAATGGTAAACATTTCCAAAGTGTTCAAAGGTGGAGGGGTAATGACAGTGGCTAGATCTTGAGTCCAACATTGGTTATATTCACCACTTTGAAAGCTGCAGCCATGGCCATAGGATGAATTCATTGTGGAAGTGGGAACTGGTGTAAGTATACCATCAGGATTCATCAATGGAATTGATGGCACAAGAAGTGTGGCCCATAATCTTGCAGACCTCCATGATTGCATTTGATGTATGGGCATTGTTTTTAAACTTTACTTGAATGGCAGTGCCACATTTGGCCATTCCAGAATTCTATCAGAGTGTGTGTCAGGACCAATCAGAGTATGTCAGAAAACCAGATGAGTGCCACTCATGTTTGGTTCTGAATACTGACTCTTTGCAATGATACTATGGGTGATTGAGCATTAGGATGCTAAGTGAACATGTAAGGCCAAGCTTAATAAACTGCATATGGGCAAGAACAAGCAGAATGGCACTGAGATATCTGGATGGATAAGTGTACAGAGGTATGGAACTATTTGAGGAACCTTATTTATGTTAGTGTGGGCAGGTATATGTGCATACAGAGTTTTGCTGAGTGTGTTACTCCATTCATCCATCTCAGCAATGCATGCAAAGCCAAGAATATAAACACAGTGAATGTGAATGGGAATATCCTCTCAGAAACTTATGATATAGCACTCCCATTTGGTATGTCTCTCATGCAATATATGATGGGACAATTTTGCTGATTTGATGATGTGCAGGCAATATGGTTGATTACAGGACATTTTTCTTCTTACTGCAGCCCTTACCATCAATCTTGCTTGTTTTCTATCTTGTGGAAACATAGCCATCTCACCTTTCTGGTTGCACTTCCCAGTGCTGTGTGTATTGTGGCATCATCCAAGAACTGGTTTGAGGAACTGGATATAATGACCCTTCATACAAGTACTGGAAGAGCACATGAAAAAGCATGTGCATAAAAGTGATCCTGATAAGGAAAGAAACAGGTAGAGATTAAGTACACACTGACATGAAGCATTGAGATAACTGAGAAGTTGACTAGGCAAGTGAAAAAAAAGACAGGCATGAGGAGAAAGATAATGGGAATGGAAATATAAGAGTGAAAGCTGGAGATGCTAGAATCTTCATGCATCATTGAGGAGGCAGAGGCAATGTATGTGAATGCAAAGTCCCAGCCCAAGGGTAACAATGTCAATCTAATGCAATTCTAGTGTCAGCTCAAGATCAAATCCAGTGCTAACATAGCAGAAGACCTACCAGTGATATTCCTTTGTATAGACCTTTTCACATTTGCCAAGTACATATCTCTGAGGATATACATAGAATCATGCTCATGTGACACACCTTGAAAATGATTGTGTGCCTGTGCTGCTATAGTATAGCTTCTGCTTGCCATGTACAGTTAATTTCTAAGATTACTGAATACAAAAATGCTTACATTCAAAGTCTGTCCTATAATGACATTGCCACAGGCCAGGCAATAACTAGTATAAAAAGTAAAAAGAGTTTAAGAAAGAAAACTCAAAGAAGCATATGCCTATATACATAAAGATAAATGGAGGAAAAAGCAACAGTGATAAACAAGAGAAATAAGCCATACAAGTACATTGTATAGAACAAATATAGTATTTATATACAATAGTGAAGATACAAGTATATATCAATTCATACAAAATACATAACTGAGCAAGTCTATTGTTAGGACTTATCTATACCTAAGGCAAATATCTAGAGTTCAATTAACAACCAGGTCACTTGCAGGGCGATGGCCTTCTGGATGATACAATGGACTTATGGATTCAAGGGAACTGGAAGGAAGATGGGTGGAAATATAGGTGAGTGAAAATGAGAATTTCCAAGTTATCTAGTACAAGAACTGTCCCTACTTACATATATATCTACATACTGGGACATAGACCATGTGGGTATAGGGTCTAAGGTAAAGGGCTTGGGTAAGGGTATGAGATAATTGTTATGACCACTTCAAATTCTCACCTTACTCGCACATACCCTTGTACATACTCTGTATACTCTCATACTATTCACTATATTGGTATACAAGATACACTCAAGTCTTCTGTTACCCACAAGACCAGTGTTATCATAGCCAATCTCTTGGCTATTCTGTACTAGGTACTTAGCTATTCACTTAGCTATATCTAGTTACACCTTAGCAAAACCTTAGCTAAGCTGTGCTCTATCCTTAGCTATGTCTTAGTCAATTCATCTCTAAGCTATACACATAGCTTACAAGATATTCCCATAGTCAAGCATGCCACAACTATAAACATATGCTTAGGTCATCATCATCTTAATGTGGCCATCATGTGCCCTTAGATGGTATTACCTAATACAAGTACTAATCAAGCCAATGCTAGATTAACCCAATATTCAAGATCTGGATTATTTCCATTATATTTCAGATTTACGATCTAGTACATTAGTAATATGATTCCATATATAGAGATATTAGATTAGATCTGAGATCTTGTCTTATGAACTCTATTCCTATTCCATATGCAGTTCTACATCACATATCTTATTCCAATTCATATTTATACTTCATAGACATTGTTCATTATCTTATCACTGGTAGATAAGATTAGATTAGATAACATAGACTCCGGACCTTAAGTCCAGATATTTCTATTTATATCTGGTATCATAGTAACCATGGGGATTACATCCCTTACCTTATTCAAGATTACTTCTTAATTACCGCTTATTTATTGCCAAGGATATTAGTACACAGTTACATCAAAACCTTACCCAAATCCTTAGCTCCAGACCCTGTACCCACATGGTCTGTGTATAGGTACATAGGTATATAAGTAGGGACAACTCTTGTACTAGTTAACTTGGAATTCTCATTCCTTTCTGTCTATAATTTCATCTGTCTCTTTTCCAGTTCTCTTGGACCCTCTGTCCATTGTATCACCCAGAAGGCCATCACCCCTTCATTGCCCTGCAAGTGGCCTGGTTTGTTGTTGGTGCTAGATATTTGCCTCAAGATATAGGTAGGTTCTAATAATAATGTCCTAGTAACTATGATAATGAATAAGTGATAATTAAGAAGTAACCCTGTGTAAGGTAAAGGGTGTGATCCCAGTGGTTACTATGATACTGGATATAAATAGAATGGTCTGGACTTAAGGTCCAGACTCTATGTTATCTAATCTAATCTTATCTACTAGCAATAAGATAATGAACAGTATCTATAAGATATAAATACAAATTGGAATAAGATATGCAATGTGTGGTCACATATGGAATGGAATAGAGTTCAGGACAAGATCTTGGATCTAATCTAATATCTCTATATATGGAACCTTGTCTAAATATAAACTAGATCATGAATCTGAAGTATAATAGAAGTAATCCAGATCTTAAGTATTGGATTAATTTAGCATTGGCTTGATTAGTACTTGTATTAGGTAATACCATCTAAGGGTGCACAGTGGCTGCATTAAAATAGTGATGATCTAAGCATACATTTATAATCTTATATGCTTGACTATGGAATATCTTGTAAGCTACAGGTATAGCTTAGAAATGTATTGACTAAGACATAGCTAAGAGGCAGGGTAAGGCCTAGCTAAGGTCTTGCTAAGATGTATCTAGATATAGCTATGTGAATAGCTAAGTACCTAGTATGGGATAGCCAAGGGGTTGGCTATGGTAATGCTGGTCCTATGCTTGACTAAAGACTTGAGCATATCTTGTGTACCAATATAGCAGATGGTATGAAGGTGTACAAAGTATATATAAGGGTACACATGAGAATGGCAAGAATTTAGGAGTAACTGTTACACCTATATAGATAGTATCAGCTGCTTTGAAGGTGTGAAAGATAGTATTGATAACTGTTATGACTGGCCCAGATAAGGACGGTCGTAGCCTCTTGGAGGATCAGGTAGGTGAAGCTACTGAGACGCAGATCTAGGGGGACTTCTACTAGGTTCAAGGGATCTAGCAATAGCTAGTCGATGTTGTCAACGTGGGCAACACAGAGTTCAAGGATAGGCCAATGGGACGTTGCCTAGAGGTTCGAAGAGAAGTGTTCACTCAAGAGTAGAACAATGACTCGGAGGAGACAAAGCACAATGAGATTGTGGAAGTAAAGAGGAAGTCTAACTTGGGGTACAAGATAGACGGCCGAGGGTTTATATAAGTAGTGGGAAATGAGAATGACCAAGCGGTGGAACATGAGAGAATGAAGGAGAACACTTGGTCAGTGAATGGGCAACAGGTTGCGAGAGAACGTCATGGAAGACGATGGAACAGAGCAAGAACCAATGGAAGAAAGGGAAATAACTGTTATGATTCGTCTAGGACCCCTATCCTTTTCTTTCCTACTTACAATTTCCACTATGCCTACCACTGTCTCTATGCGACCCGCCTCTTGTTCCTATAGGTCGGCGCAGTTATTCCTTAACCTTCCCTTAGTTTCCATAATGTTCTACTGCACCCTGTGCCCCTTCGCTGACCAAGCATTCTCCTACGTTCTATTCCCTTCCATCTGCTTGGTCATCATTATTTCCATGTAGTATATAATCCTCGCGTTATCTACCTTGTCATGCAAGTTAGACTTCCTTTCTACCTTCACAATCTAGTCATGTCTTCTCTGAGTCTTCGTTCTACTCTTGAGGGAACGCTTTACTCTGAATCCCTGAATCTCTAGGCAACGTTCCGTTGACCTATCCTTGAACCTCTGTGTCGTCAACATTGATGACATCAACTAGCTTTCGCTAGCTCCTTGAACCTAGTAGGAGTCCCCCTAGGTCGGCGTCTTCGGTAGCGTCCCTACCAGAACCTTGAAAGGCTACGACCGTCCCTACCTGGGCCAGTCGTAACAAAAGTCTAACTTCCCTTTAGGCTACTGTCGTTGTAGTCCTCCACCATTTCCCGCTCCAATCCACCTAGCTGGTGGCGAGCCACCCGAGCCCTCGACGCCGAACCCTCAGACCCATCGAACTCCGATCCAGAACCCCCATCACCAGAAACTGACCCCGATGTTACCCTTGAC
>JBBPQI010000121.1:0-11889 GCA_038092445.1 Gyrodon tennesseensis | reverse complement strand
AGATCTGACAGGTAGTTACATAATTGAGTCAATGACATACTGAATTGAATTGACTATATCTCCATGGATACTTATTCAAATTACATAAATATTTTTTTGAAATATAGCCAGGGATAGGTACATTCAGGCACCCACTTATACTTTGGCCCTATTTGTTCATGTTCCTGAGTAATACAACTAATACTCCAAAATCCCAAAATATTGACTCAATTTCGGAAGTCACTGTAGCAATGGAATGGTACATTTTTCATGCAGATTCCACTGAAGTTCCTTGAGCTTCATATTCAATTGGGCCATCCAACGAACCAGCCATACATCAGGCCACTGCCTGTCTCCACCAACAATGAGATCCATGAAGTCATGTTCTACTTTTGTGGGTATATGTTATATTCTGATTTTCTCTAAGTCTCAACTCCACACTTCTGGATGACTACTCAACCAACTCTGGAGTGTTCTCACAGAGAACACAACCCCATCCATCCAGACTTGCCTTGTCCTCTTTTATTCCTCTCAATATTACTCTGTACAGCTATGTTTTTAGTTTCACTCTAGTTTATCTTCTGACACTGTGTCTCGCTTAGGAGCACAGCTTCAGTTCTGATATTCCCAGTGTTAGGAACTTAATTTTCCTTGCTCCTATCTCTTATCACTCTCATGCGTACCCTTGTACATCCTCATATCATCCGTTACATTGGTATACAAGATATGCTCAAGTCCTACATTACCTATAGGACCAGTGTTACCCTTAGCCATTCCCTTGGCTATTCCATACTAGGTACTTAGCTATTCACTTAGCTATATCTAGTTACACCTTAGCAAGACCTTAGCTAGGCCACGCCCTATCCTTAGCTATGTCTTAGCTAGCCCCATCTCTAAGCTATATCTGTAGCTTATGAGATTAGAACCATAGTCAAGCCTGCCACGACTATAAATGTAGGCTTAGGTCATCATCGTCTTAATGTGGCTGCCATGCACCCTTAGATGATATTTCCTAATACAAGTACTAATCAAGCCAACGCTAGATTAATCTGATACCCAAGATTTGGATCCTTTCTGTTATATTTCAGATCCACAATCTAGTACATTAGTTATGTAATTCCATATATAGAGATATTAGATTAGATTCGAGATCTAGTCCTGAACTCTATTTCATTTCATATATGACCACTCATCACATATCTCAATCCTATTTGTATTTATACTTTATAGACATTGTTCCATATCTTATTGCTAGTAGATAAGATTAGATTAGATAACATAGAGTCTGGACCTTAAGTCCAGACCATTCTATTTATATTCAGTATCATAGTAACCATGGAGATCATATTCATATGCATCCCTTACCTTACTCAGGGTTACTACTTAGTTATGATTGATTGCCGTTGCCAGAGATATTAGTACATGGTTACATCATGCCCTTAGTATACCCTTTGCCCTAGGCCCTGTACTCACATGGTCTGTGCACAAGTACATAGGTATATAAGTAGGGACCATTCATGTATCAGTTAACTTGGAATTCTCATACTTCCCCACCTATAATTCCACCCGTCCTCTTTCCAGTTCCCTTAGGCCCAGCAAGCCTATTGTATCTCTTAGAAGGCCGTTGCCCCTTCATTGCCTTGCAAGTGGCCTGATGTGTTGGTTTGGTATTGAGCCTCAAGTATAGGTAGGTTCTTATACCCAGACCCTCTGTTCCTGTTACTCATCTGCTTACCAACCTTCATACTCTGTTACTAATTCCCTTTAGACTCCAGTATATAAACTCCTGTATTCTGAGTTCTTACTCCTTAGTTCAAATATTAACTTATTCCTCACTTCTGATCTTCGACTAAGCCTCAACAGTTTTCTCTCCCTCTGACCCTCTGACCCAACTCCATACTCCTTACCCTTCAACCTAAATCTGGAACTGACTCCAGACAAGGGCGCAATACACCAGTTGAAGCTGACGTCTCATCTGACCCTTCCAACTCTGGAGTTCTGAAGTTCTGACCCAGAGTGACCTGGTCTTTAACAGTGTGAAAGTGTCCAATCACATGCAAAGCAGCTACTTTGGGCTCAACTGTTTTCAGCTACCATCTGTGAGCCTCAAACAGCAGCCACATTCTGTGTTCTGCACCAATTCCATTTACTCTCTTTTGAGTCTAAAGCGTCTGCATATGAATTTTATAGTGCTCTTGCATGACTTATGGATAATACAGGGATCTGGAAACCTCAAGTAAGTTGTAAGTTCGTCAGAATGAAACTATTACTCATATGGTCTAGGACCAGTACAATGAGTTTATGCAAATGATTCATGAATGGCAACATCTTAAATTACTAAAGTGTGCTAGATGAGCACATGATCCCACAGGACCAGATGGAACAATCACTGGGCAGTGTGCAGTTCTCTGTTTCACATGTCCCTAACCAGGAAAGAACCTTCCTTCTGACTTCCTTAAGACCCCATTATCCAAAAGGTAAGGTGAATCTCATTTAATTTACGGATTTGAATCACTGACCATCCTTTTGTAGTTGGATATATATGCTTTTTGTTGACATTGATGCAAATTTTCATTTGAAATGCTGAAATGTTTTCAATGATGCAAGTGATCCAAGCTTGAATTGCAGCTGGGTATACTTCATAAGAGAGAATGCATTCAAGACCCACCTCTTGCTTCATGCAGGAGATACTTAGAAGGTATTTACTCTTTCTGTTCTTATGTCATTGCATCACTAACCCATGAATTCAGAAAAGTGCCTGTTCTGGACACACTGCTGTAAACCTAGCCAACACAAAGCAGTCACACAGGCTTGTGGCTACTGGTGTAGGGATGATAGACTGTGGTGACACAATATGAAACTTCCCACAGCTATTAGGGATTTGCAGAAGGGGGAAAGGTGCATTTCATAATGCTGTAGCATTTCTAATTCTCAATCATATTATAGATATATTAACATGGACTATATATTCTTTTCTGCCATCAGGCACTTTTCTCTGCTTGGGTGCTTCTTCACATCCTATGATATCACGTGTCAGTGAAATAAAAAATTGTGACAGAGGATGGAAAGTTTACCTTCAGCTCTTCAGTTGGATCATAAAAAGAGTTGGATGGAGTTTGGTGTACCTAAATTTCATCTCCCAGCACATAAAGAGGCATGTCAGCTGGATTACTTGTTTAACTATATGCCTTGTATTGAACAGATGGATGGCAAAGCATCAGAATGTGGATGGGTGAATATTATTTTTGTGGCATCAAGTACCAAGGAAATGGATCTGGGCAGCCAGAAAGATACATTGGATGATTTCTTTGGCAACTGGAATTGGAAAAAGGTGGTCAATTTGGGTAAGCTGTCTTGCATCACCATCAATATGAGAAGATTGACAGGTTGTGTGATGCAAGATGGTGCATTACTTACAAAAATAAAGGAAGCTGTGATGCAAATGTGAGAATACCAGATGGTGCTGTAAGAGCTTCAGGGCACATTAATCTCTGAAAAGGTATCTCAATGAACAAGTGAGGTTGAGACTTGGGAGGTGAATTGCGAAGCATCAAATCCATACTGTCATAAATGGGAAAATGATAGGGCCATTGTAATATTTCCATATTCATGTCCTGAAACCCCTCAGTGATCACCCAGGTGAAGATCCAGCTTGAACTTGTGAATGATGAGGCAAAAGCACTGCAAGACAGACATGATGTATTACTAGATCCTGAGGTTTCTCCAAGCATTCTAATCAGTACAAGGGTGAATTTGAAGGACCAACAGTAAGCCAATACAATTAGAGATGGTATTGTATTAATGAGCTTTAGGTGTTGTCTATGTGTGAAGTTGGCCTCATTGGCTTCAGATGCCACAGACCAACAGAGGATGAAAATACAGAATCGGCTGAATGGATTGCAATGAAGGATTGAGGCTTAGACTACTTTCCAGGTATTGTACATGCCATTGGTTGCATATCAATGTGCTTGTAGCACTAGTGATGCTGAACCATCCCAAGAACCCAAGCCCCATCTCTTTGACCTCTTGCTTTCATTCCAGTGCTCTCCATCTTTCAGTAGCAGCCACCTATGAGAATACAAATGGAAACTGTGGTATGCATAGGCATTAGATGCACTTAAGGAGACCTGCAGTTTTGCTCCTATCTCTGGCAGTTCAAGCAAGGTAACATTAGGGGCCAAGTGGCATATACTCATGCCCACAACACACTGAACATGATGGAAGAGAAAATCAAAGCTGGTGTCAGTAAGTATTGTGCTGCCCATGTGGCACTTATATCTCTGAATCCCATGCTCGAGAAAGTGAGGTGGGAAGCAGTGATTCATGTTTTGAAGGACAAGGACATACACGTATTGAGTATAGCAACTGAGAGACAGATTAAGGGGTGGTGTGTCATCTTATGGATCTAGCAGGCACCAGGAGTGTCAAACAGTCAGGATGAGAACTTACAAGATGGTATATATACTTCCACATGTTTGAATGTGTGTGAATAACAGTGATTTTTAGTGTTAAGAATCGAGTAGTGCAAAGCATGCACAAGAGCCCAGAGATGGACAGAAGAAGTCATTTTGCTCAGTAAAGAAATGCAATGCATCCAGGATTTCTTTGAGTGAAAGGCATGGCAGTGGAAGAAGCAAGCCAGCAGATAGGAAATGCAAACAGTGGATCTGCAGGAGGAACTAACAGCTTACTGTGCATGGCAAGCAGCACTCTATGCTGCCCTGAAGGGTTCATGCAAGAAGATATGGGCAGACGTTCCTTGGATGGTACTCAAGGGGCAACAGCTAAGTGTGATGTCACAGCCACTTCCTGCTGTTGGTACCTGAGGCCTGGGGCCTAATTGGCACCTGCATCTTTGTATACAGGAGAGAGACAATGTATTAGTCATGTACTGTATCTTAGATTGTTGAATCAATCTGATTGTGACTTCTTGATATTTACTAAATATGGGACTGACAATCAAGAATGGAGGAGATATTTTTGTCATGCATCAATTCTGGATTGTAGCTAGGAGGTCATTGATGCACAAGATTTGCAAGGTCAATAGCAACTGGCTGTGCACAAGGGATAAATCTATTACTACAATATATAGTACACTAGTTTTACAGGTATGGGTGTTCTACTTGGTTGAACATCATAATAGCATTGTGTACAAAATGATACTTGATCTGTATGTGCTTCAATTGTTATTCAGTGACTGGATTTTGTGCTATAAAAAGTGATTCTTGATTGTTATCACAGATGGAGATGGGTAGAAGTTTATACCCTATTTCCTCAAATATCTGTTTGATCCATATAGCTTGGTGAGAATAATCACTCAGAGCCATATATTCTGTCTCAGTAGATGAAAGGGCAGTGGTTTTCTGAAGATGAGAATTCCAAAGGAAAACTCCATTCACTAATTTAAGATAGAAATCTGTTTGCGAGTGACCAGTAATTTTATCTTGATCCCAATCAGAGTCAGTACAGGCAATAATGCCTTTGCCAGAATCACTATCATAAACCATTTCATAATTGCTTGTATCTAATAGGTAGCAGCAAATGTAAAGGGCCTTATCTAAGTGCTCCTTTGATGGGTTGGTGGATTGGCAGGCTAATTGTGTGACAGTATAAGATATATCAGGCCATGTGTTAATCATGAGATAAAGTAATGAGCCAATCATTGTCTGGAAACATGTCCATAATTCTGGATTGACAGGGGCTTCATTCTTTTCTGGATAATAATTCTAAAGTAGAGAAGTACAAGCTGGTCATGTGTTGATTATTCTGCATCACTCAAGTACTTTGTTGAGGTAATTCTGCTGGTCAATTAAAATGTGGCGACCTTCTCAATATATATTCATTCAGAGGAATTCACATGGTTCTCCAAGATCTCAACAATCCCACTTTTTTATAAAAGCAGCTTTGAGTTCATCTACAAAGCTCTTTGAGGATCTGCAAAAGAGTATATCATCGACATAGATTATAGTGAGTACTAGGTTGTTTCCTTGCTTGTACACAAATAGGCTGGCATCAGATTTGAGCTGTTCAAATCCTAATTCTTTCATGAATTTGTCTAAAGCATGCCACCAAGCTAATCCTGCTTGTTTGAGGCCATATATAGTGCATAGAAGCCTTAGTACTTTGTCTTTTTGTTCAGGAGTGGCATAACCCTCTGGAAACTCCATATAGAGTTCTTCATCCAGTTTGCCATATAAATAGGCAGATTGGACATCAAGTCCTGATATGTACCAGTTTTCTAAAGCAGCAAGGGTGAACATAGCTCACATAGTTTCAAATCACACAACTAGACTGAATATTTGATCATAGTCTATGCCTTCTATCTGAGAGAAGCCTTTGGCTACTAGGCGGGCTTTCTTATAACCATTAGTCTTTACATCAAAGATCCATCAATTCTTTATAACCTTTCAGTTTGTGAAATGATCAGTAATTTTCCATACCTTGCATTCTTTGAGCATAAATAGCTCAGTATCATAGGCTTTCTGCCATAGAAGTCATTCTTCTGCAGATAGTTTTAGTATGTCATGGAAACTCCATTCCCTGTAATTAGGAACATTGGAAGATTCAGCAAAGGAAATCATGCAAGCACATAAGAAAGAGAGGAGAGCATCTCTCTCTTCCCTGGTGAGGTGATTGACATTCTCTTTTGAAGGAGTTGGAGAGGGAGGAAGTCCACCAGGGACATCAGATATGGATGGTAAGGAAGGTTGTTCTTTACCAACCAACTATTTCCAGGTAGACTCTTTTTCAATGTCTTTGACCTATTTGGTAGGGTTGCGGCATACATTATATATATTTCCAGGACAAGCAGGAGGTTGGCAAGTGCATTGAGAGTGTCTTGGAAGAGGCAGTAAACCAATGGGAGGTGGTCTGGAAGTACAAGGTGGAGTTACCAGAGATGGTGGAGTAGGAGCATGTGGTGAAGGGGGTTGCATAATGGGCAGAGTAGAGGGATGATGTCATATCCAGAAATCCATAAGTCTCAACTCCACACCTCCAAACAACCATTTGACCAACTCTGGAGTGTTCTCGCAGAGAACACAACTCCGTCCATCCGGACCTACCTTTGTTCATTTTCACTTCTCTCCATTTCTTACATGTATAGCTATTCCTTTAGTCTCACTGTAGTTTATCTCCTGATGCTGTGTCTCGCTTGGAAGCATAGCTCTGGCTCTCACATCCCTGGACTCTCTGTTCTGTTACTTACTTACTTATTAGATTACTGATACTTACCAATCTCCATTACTAATCCATCTCAGACCTCATATATAAACTTCTGTACTCTAAGCCATGTAGTTTCTTCAGTTCAAATATCAACTTAGATTCTCTTTCCTAACTCTGAAACTGAAGCCTTGATGGCCTTTCTCTAACCCCCACTTGACTTGGCATTCTCCCAAATGTCTAAGTCCTTTATCTGACTCAACTCTGAAATCTGGACGTGAACTCTGGCAAGAGTGCACCACACACGATGAAGCTAAGTTCCGACCACTTGTACTAACTCCAGAAGTCCTAGAGTTACCCAGAGATCCTATTCTTAATAGTATATTCAAACTCACACTTGTCAAGAGTTCTAAATCATGGCTACACATACTACTCATTCCCAGACCTATGCCTTAGCAACAAACCCATCTCCTAGATACAATCCACTCAGCATTTTCAATAGCAGTTGCTGAGGCCCAGAATTTGTCAACCAGTTCTAAAGCTTCTCTGCCCATCAGACTCTAGTCTCAGTTTTCCAAGTGCATCCACTTCCTCAATCTCCAACTCTGGGGGCACACATCACAGAACTTGACCCCAATGAAGGCACCCCATCCCTTTTCTCTCCACCAAGTCAGCAAACCAAGCGGGGAGCACCTGGTTTCAGTACTCCTTCCAATGGTCCTCCCAACAATTCAGGAGATAATAACTCATCAGATGACAACCCTAACTTCTCTGGTGATGACAGAGATCAACCAATTGACTCCAAGAATGAACACATTCCTTAGAACACCCTTGTCCAACTGGTGAGCACCATCCAAGGCCTTGCCCGTTCCACCCATTGTCTCACTCCTGCTCCCAAATCTACCCTGCACACTAAAGTCCAGGAACCTGACCAGTTTAATGGGATGGACCCCTGCAAACTCTGGGTCTTTCTGGTACAGTGTAAATTGAACTTCCAAGACTGCCCAAAGGCTTTCTGAACGGACTGCACTAAAGTTACATTCATGCAGTCCTACCTAAAGAGTATGGCACTGGAATGGTTCAAACCAGACCTCCTCCAGATGGAAGATCCAACCCTCCATCCTGTATGGATGGATGACTACAAGAAGTTTGTCCTTGAGTTACAGATGAACTTCAGTCCACACAACCCCGTCAGAGATGTGGAACATCAGTTGAACCACCTTAGCATGAAGGACGGCCAACATATTAACAAGTATGTCATAGATTTTAATAGGATTGCTTCACAAGTCCAAGGCTACAGAGAAGGTGCCCTCCAGCACCACTTTTACAACAGTCTCCCTGACTGAATCAAGGACAAGATCTCTCATGTTGGGAAGCCCCCCACTCTCTCCAAACTCTGATACCTTGCACAGGCTATCAATGTGCACTATTGGGAGCACAAGTCTGAAATCAGCCAACAATCCAAATTCTCCAATCTGCCCTCTGCAACCAAGTCATCCTTTGACAAACCTGCTACCTCTGCATCCACTTCTTTTGCCCATCCCTTCAGTGATTCCAAGGACTCCAAGGACTCCAAGGGTAATGTTACGATTTGTCAGGGACCCGTATCCTTTTCCTTAGTTCTTCCTTCTCCTATGCCTATTCATCCCTCTACACAACCCACTCTTTGTTCTAGCAGCCGGCATAGTTATTCTTCTCACGTTCTATTGATTATCACTTTGTTCCATCATCTTCTATGACATTCTACCGCAGCCCTCTGCCCATTCGTTGACTAAGTGTTCTCTTCCCTTCTATTACCTTTCACCGCTTAGTCACCTTCATTCCTCATTGCATATATAAACCCTCTGTTGTCTACCTTGTATCCCAAGTTAGACTTCCTCTTGATTATCATCATTAGTGTCTCGTCTCCTTTGAGTCCCCGTTCTACTCTTGAGTGAACACTTGTCCTTTGAACCCCTAGGCAACACCCGTTGGCCTACCTTTGAACCTCCATGTCATCAATCTCTGACGACATTGACTAGCATTAGCTAGAACCTTTGACCCTAGGAGAATACCCCTAGGCCTGTGTCTTGGTAGTTGTCCACTACCTGAACCCCAAGAGGCTATGACCGTCCCTACCCAGGCCAGTTGTAACAGGTAAAGGCACCACCACATCTGCCCCTCCAAAGCCTGATCTTTCCTTCAAACTAGGAAAGAACGGAAAGCTTACCTCTGAAGAGTGCAAATGGCACTTCAACAACAAGCTGTGTATGTTCTGCAGCTTCACCAGATATATGTTCAAGGACTGTTCTAAGTCCATGTCCAAGGCAGCCAAAGGACATGCAGCAACCACCAACACTCCAGAAACCAAAGTGACCTCTGAGACTCCACATGGTCTGAAGGTTGCATTGAAACCAACTGTGCACCAAGGGAAATCTGTCTCAACACATCCACTCTTTCCAACCCTAGATCACTCATGCCATTCATCTCTCTAGTACCCCACTCCATTCCTCCTTTCCCCCCATTAGTAGACTCCAGATCCTCTGATTGTTTTATTGATACAACCTTTGTTAATAAACATGAACTTTCCATCTACTCTGTACCTCTGCTCCAACTCCACCTTTTCAATAGAAGTACCAATAGTACCATCACTTGAGCTATAAACCTCTCTGTCTGCTTCCAAATCAGTGATATCACTTCATCAATGTTCTATGTCACTCTGCTGGATTCCTCCTGTTCCCTTGTCTTAGGACACAACTGGCTCGCCCACCACAATCTATTGATTGACTGGATATTGAGCAGTATCTCTTTCCAGACATCCAAGCAAAGCCTGTCAGCATCTCTAAGATCTTCCCTGCAGCCTCCAGAATCACTTCCTCTGGCTGACACCACACCATCTGATTCACCACATCTCTCCGAACACAAGGCTTCTCCAATTGTGCTAGTTAGTGCACCAGCTTTTGCACTAGCCTGTTGACTCCAGGGATCTGTGCAAGCATGCAGGTCCACCCCCTGAAGAGTAACCTCTGCTCCATTTCCATCTCTTCCAATCTGGTTGACCTTTCTGAAGTTCCTCCAGACTACCATGACTTTGCAGATGTGTTTAGCAAATGCAAGGCATCTGTCCTTGCTTCACATCATGAGCATGACCTGAAGATTGAATTGGAAAACAAAGCTTCTTCTCCACTCAGCACTACCTACTCCCTTTCTCCCTCTGAACTCAAGTCCCTCTGGACCTTTCTCGATGAGCACCTTACTATGGAATTCATCCGTCCCTCCTCCTCCACCCATGCTGCTCCAGTCCTCTTTGTTCACAAAAAGAATGGTTCACTCTGCCTTTGCATTGGCTTCCAAGAACTCAACAAAATCACAAAGAAAGACCACTACCCCCTTCTCCACATATCTGACCTCCTAGACACTTCAAGCCAGGCCAAGATCTACATCAAGCTTGATCTCCAGCATGCCTATCATCTCATGTGTATCGCCAATGGCAATGAATGGAAGACCTCCTTCTGGACATGTTACAGATCATACAAATGGCTCGTGATATCCTTCAGACTTACTAATGCCCCTGCAGCATTCCAGTGGTTTGTCAATACAATCTTTGCTGATTTGTTAGATGTTTGCATAGTAGTCTACTTGGACAACATTCTAATCTATTCCGAGGACAAAGCCTCTCACAAGGAGCATGTCCAAGAAGTCCTCTGAAGACTCCACAAGCATAGACTTTTCACTAAATTCAAGAAGTGCAAATTCCATACTAATGCTATCAAGTATCTTGGCTACTGTATCTCACTCTCCGGTCTTACCATGTCCTTGAACAAGATCAAAACCATGCAGGAGTGGCCAGAATCTCAGAAAGTGAAAAACATCCAATCCTTCCTCAGATTCACCAACTTTTACTGCTATTTCATAGATAACTACTCCAACATTGTTGTTCCTTTGACTTGCCTCACTCACAAAGGCACTCTGTGGCTCTTTTCCAATGACTGCCATTCCATCTTCCATAAATTGAAGGAAGCCTTCACTACAGCTCCCATCCTCACCCATTGGATTCCAGATGCCCCCATGATAATAGAGACTAACACCTCTGACTACACTATCACCAGTATACTTTCCATCCGCTGCCCAGATGACGAAGTCTGGCCTGTCTGTTTCTACTCCTGTACACTTTCCACTCTGGAATTCAACTATGACATCCATGATAAGGAGCTCCTTGCCATCCACGAGTCCTTTTGGACTTGGCATCACTACCTTAAAGGCTTCAGAATTCCTATCAATGTCATTACAGATCATAAGAATCTTAAATACTTTGCAACCACCAAACTCCTGACTTGATGGCAAGCCTGCTGGTCAGAGTTTCTCTCC
The DNA here is from genome assembly GCA_038092445.1 of Gyrodon tennesseensis. Classification (NCBI taxonomy): domain Eukaryota; kingdom Fungi; phylum Basidiomycota; class Agaricomycetes; order Boletales; family Gyrodontaceae; genus Gyrodon; species Gyrodon tennesseensis. Next base: position 402 of record JBBPQI010000121.1, on the reverse strand, counting down.
CAATTCAATGCTGTCATCCGTTTCTGTTACGACTGGCCCAGGTAGGGATGGTCATAGCCTCTTAGTGGTTCTAGGACAAGATAGCAAATGGCTACTTGGGCGAAGATCTAGAAGGTTTCTACTAGGGCCAAGGAAGAGGTGCCAAAGGGGCTGAGGATAGGCCGACAAGGAGTCGCCTAGGGGTTCTGAGAATAGGCCAATGAGAAGTCACCTAGGAGGTTCAAGGATAGGCTGACAAGGAGTTGCCTATGGAGTTCAAGGATAGGCTGATGAGGAGTTGCCTATGGGGTTCAAGGGTAGGCCAACGAGGAGTTGCCTATGGGGTTCAAGGGTAGGCTGATGAGAAGTTGCCTATGGGGTTCAAGGATAGGCCGACGAGAAGTTGCCTATGGGGTTCAAGGG
>JBBPQI010000120.1:0-11930 GCA_038092445.1 Gyrodon tennesseensis | reverse complement strand
CAAATCACATGACCTAGGGTGCAATATTGTAGCCGAGAGTATGTACTATTTATAACTCCACCAAAGCTAAGTGTAATTCCCACGCTGTTTGGTGGTGCACTTCGCCCACCATATTCTGGGTGAGTATGGAAAGGGTTTTTGGAGTCACTATATATCTATCTAGTGATGAAAAAGCATTCATTGGATGAGAAATTCTGATTGTTCCATCATCAGTTCTTTCATAACTCATTGTCAATGATCCTTCAGAGTTTAAAGCCAGCAATGGAGACTTCCAAGATTATATGCTACAGTAATGGATATTTTCAAAAGACTATATATGGACTTGGTCCATATATTGCTGATTATAAGGAGCAGGCATTGCTTGCCTGCATTGTTCATGGCTGGTGTGCATGGTAAGTGTTCAGCAAGCTCTGAGCAGAATAGACCTGTGCATTGGCACTAACAATACTCATCACAGCTGTACCACAATGCACAGCATGCTCGACTCAGATCTGGATACCATAAACCATTGCAAGCAGTTGACTGAAACATTGTTGTAAAATGCAACTGTGGATGAAATGTGGAATGATTTTGGCATTGTTGTCAGCCTTATCATATATATTCTCTATCTAAACTGTGGTGACACTGATCAATTTTGTCTCTTTTTAGCCATTTACAAATGACTTCCCTCATGCCAACATACATCAACTCATTGCCTCTGATATACTTCACCAACTTATCAAGAGATCATTTAAAGATCATTTAGTTCATTGAATAGAGAAGTATATTCTATAATTATCAGGATCAACATGACAAGCAGAGTGCATCATGGATGACATTGACAGATGGTCCATGTTATTTGGTCTTTTCATTGTGTATCACTAAATGTTATACCATAGTATTGCTGTTGTAGCACTGTTTGGTGGCCTCTGTAACTTTCCACAGGAACAGGGATTCAAACAATGGATTAAAATTCCAAGGTGCTGATGAAAGTCTATTAGGCTTTCTCATGAATATTTTTATTTTTTATGATAAAATCCATCAGGTTTATATTGCAGCAATAGAAGGTTATGTCCCAGACAATGTCATGCACACCATTTACACATTCTTAGACATATGCTATCTCGTCTGTCAAAATATTATAACAGATTTCATGCTAAGTAGTGTTGACGATTCTGTTCAACATTTCCACCACTACCATGAAGTTTTCAGGACAATGGGTGTCATTTCAACACTTTCACTTCCCCGTCAGCATTCTATCAAGCATTACCCTGAGCTAATCTGGCTCTTTGGTGCATCAAATGGACTTTGCTCATCAATAACAGAAAATATACATATTACTACAGTAAAGAAACCATACCACTGATTAAACAAGTACAAGGCACTTGGTCAGATACTTGTTACTAATCAGTGACTTGACAAGCTTTTGACCACATAGACTGACTTCAGCTGTCATGGCATGCTCAACAGAATATGCTTATCAAATGCCCTTAGATTAATAGATATGCAAATCAAATTTTCAACCATTAACTACTTAATGACTGATTCCTAACCACTATAGCTCAGATGGCTCTCCCTGCTATGCCAATAAACAGTTCATGTGCCTCCAATCCTGTTGACAACAATGCTTTGAACCTCTCTGCAAGTATTACAGCTAATGATGAGGATGGAAAGGCAGACCATGGTGCAACTGTACTTGCAGCACATGTTGAGCTCTCGCAAAAGCCACATATGTCATTGTATATATGTCATTTTTATTTTTACTCACATAACTTTATAAAATATAAATATGCCAGAACTGTGCACATATTAGTCATAGAGCTCACCATTCCCAACTTGGCACTCCTTCTCAGATACTTCTTATTTGAGTCTCTGAACCCCAATGATCCACATGATATTATGGATGTTCCACATTCAGAACTTCCCTGCTATGATGGGGCTGTATCTATCTTTAATTCTGCATTATTCAGATTTTATGTGCCTAGTGACTTGAGCAGAACTGGTGGAATGCATAAGGAATACATCTGATCCTGTCCAATGTGGAGGAGTAAGGGCTCACATTATAACTGTGTATTTGTTGAAACAGATCCAGATACAGAGGATATGAGATTGCTCATGTTTTTTGTTTTTTCTCCTTTGTCTATAAGGGCATTACTTACCCTTGTGCAGTTGTACATTGGTTTGATAAGGTTGGTGAGGAACCAGATGAGTCCACTGAAATGTGGATTGTGCAGCTGGCCACTCTTCCCAATCATCAACCCAACTACATGATCATTCGTATTGACTCAATTTACCATATGGCATATCTAATACCTGTCTATGGCATTCACCCCATCCTGCTTGAAATAAAACTGCATTATTCATACAATGCATTCAACTCCTTCTATGTCAATAAGTATTCTGATCACCACTCCTTCATGATGGCATCTTGATTATCACATTTACATGTCCCTTTTCCCAATGATATAGGCTTAATTTTGTACAGAATATAAATGACTTCCTGGGTATAGAAATTATTGTACTTCAACTACTTAATCCACTTGTCTGATTATGACTTGAAGGAATCCTGGACCTGCTTGAGCAGAAACTTCTTAATTGTACCTTAGCAGTCCCTTATGCTAATTTACTCACTTTTGGTACTTGTTCTCAGTGGCTAAGATAGCCAAGTATGGATAAGGCCATGGTCCAATTGCTAATGTGATAACTCTACAATCCATGAATCATTCACTCCTGAATGATGTAAACTGTCAAATGATTATAATCTAGTTACAATTCATGTACCAAGAGCATGAATGTGTGGAATGTGCAGTCAATTTCTCTAGACAGTGGATTGGTTTGCATGGTATTGTCCATGACACATAAGATCTTCCTACAAGCAGCAAGCTTAGCAATTGAATTCCAATATGTTCACCATTGCATATGCAATCATCATCTTGAAGTAAAACAGTAAAGGCTTATATAGCTCATCATAGAAACATCCAACCTAGTTGAGTTCCACATGGCAAACTAAGCATGTATAAAAATTGTAAAGGTATAGTAATGTCAAGCATTATGATGGTAACAATAGCTAGCATTATAACTTGGCCTACACAGAGCCTTTAATTACAGAAGATATGAACTCAAGTAACAAGAGTAGGTCAGGATGCTGAAGAGGAATGAAAGAGTAGGTGAGCATTTATACCACTGGCTGGCAGTATGAATACCTGCCCCACAATGCCTCTTTTAGACAGATTGGTCACCAGTCTAGTCTAAGATGAAGCTGGTGATAAAATAGGCAACTAGAGGTGATGAACAAGAGTATGGCATAGATAGACCTCTTCTGACTAAGTCAGTGGCCACATACATCATAACTGCTTCAAGGGCCACCCCCATCTGTAATAAATCACATTCAGGGTGAGTTGAGACCTCCAAGAACTTGCCAATATCATTGGCTCATTATGCTTACTTATAGACCCACTCAAGAGTCCAAACCTCAAATATCTGACTCTAATCTTCTCTTTTATGTTTCTACCATATTCTCAGATCTCAAATGAGTTATTGGTATCATCTAGAGTCTAGGTATGCTTCCAATTCTGTTGGTCTCACATGTACATCTGTTTGTTGTTTATGTCAGCCTGAGGTATGTCAGTCTCTACTCTGTTGGCATTACCATGACACCAACAGATAAGAGTTTTCCCTGTCCTTACTGTGACTTGTTCACTGTGACCCCTTCAACTACCCCAACAACAATGAGTCAACATCACTGACTACTCCTAGCATTGGCACCAACCCCTCTGACCTATATAACAAGTCCAGAACTGATAACTGTTGATGCCAACACCATCAGCCACTCCAGCTGCTCTCAGTGGTGCCAATCCTTCTGATCTATGTAATAAGATTCCTTTATATTCTACTAGTATATTTATTATATATAGATCCAATGAAATATCAGATGCATTCCAAATTTTTCAAACCTGGTGTGAATTTATTCTCTGTTACAGTTTATTTTCCTGAGATGGAATCCACACAAATATCCACTCAGACAATATTTGTAATGATTGGGCATGGAAGGGAGGCTGTTTAATCCTTATATCACATCATTATGTGTGTAGCAGATTACAGAAGATTGTGTATCATGCTGCAGAATCTGCACCATTGTTAACTTTACCCAGATTTGTAATAATTGTACATGGAAGGAAGCTATTTAATCCTAAATACAACATTATCATTTGCATGGTAGATTATGAGAGATTATATGCAATATCTGGATTATAATCTGATTATATAGAGTTATAACTCACTTGTTTTTCAAGTGATGCTCTCTTTATACTGCTCAATCCCTTTATTACAGGGTTAATTTTTTTATGAGCAGGATATATAATGCTTTATCATAGCTGCAATAAGTGTAATGCAAGTGATTGGCTTTATTGGGCAGTTTATAGCCTCAGAATGCTTTGCACCTCATATCAATAGTAGCTAAATTGGAAGCAGGCAAAACCCCTCACAGAACTTTGTATTCAATCATATTGTGATATTTACTGGGAAACATTGTACGCAACACCACCTGGTGGACAAATGAGAACAGAACTTCACTACCTGTATGTATGTATCAGTTTGGGAATGGAGAAACTTGCAGTGCATACATTTATGTCCAGGAGAGTTGGACAACTACTATCACTGACTGAGACTACCAGCATTGCAAGTCATCAAGTAAAATATTAATCAGAGAACACAATGCAAGAACTTTGCCCAATGTGAGCAATATTTATTTCCAAGGTGCACCTCAGAAAGTAATGCTTGCATTGTGCATACCTCTACTTTTGCTGGCAAGTCACAATATGTGTGCTCATTGAAGCTGTCAACATTGCAGGTAGTCTTGCCAATATTATTCCAATACTTTCAGCTCTAAATAGGTTGATCTCACACATAAGATTTACTGTCTAGGACATGGAGGATATCAGGTACTTGCATCATAATCTGGCTGAAAAAGTACATTATATTGTATTCTAGCAGTATTCCCAAGATGTAGTTGTTGTGAAAACTTGTCAATGACTTACACATCAGTAAATTCATACTATTCTTTATTTGGCTTATTTGACTTTATTTGACTTATAATATGTCCAAAGCACATTAAATTTCAAAAAATTATGTCATAAGACAAATTAGACATAACAAGCACTAAATAAGTCAATAAAGAATGCTGTTATTTTACTAATGCAGTTGTCTAGGTAACTGAATTGACCCAGGATAGTGGGGATAATCTCAAGGATGTGGAGATTGTCCCCACATAAACTCATTCTGGGAATGGGTTGCATGTCACAGTATGCATTACAACAGCAATAAGTTTCATATAAATGGCCATGATCCATATAGAGCTTGATGTAGAGCTTTACACATTGGCATAAGAATGCTAGTTATAGCTATTATTACTTAAACAGCACATTACCAGCAATTCACCACAAACTTCATGGTGAAATTGTGCCAATTGAGATCATGACATATGTACAAAGCAAAAATACTTGTTACATTGGAAATAGTTTTCTATGGTAATAGAACTGGCTATGCAGTAGATGACTTGTCCACATCTCTGTGCCCTCTTGATAGGGACATAGCCACAGACATCTTGCCTGCATTATGTGGTTGATATACAGACATATTTGCTTGCCCAAAGACCTTGCTGTGATGAAGGTTGAATGTGAGCAATCAGGATTAAAATTCAAGTAAATGGCACACTACCAGTTCCACCAGAAGAGTATATCTTGTATGAATTTCTTGTTTTCAGGTGTTTGGATATACTCAAAGAAAAAGACAATGTTATTGTAAAAGTTGTGGTAATTGAAGTTCCCATCCATGATCTGCCAACTACCACAGCTTGATAGTACAAAACAAAGCTAATGCTCCAGTAAGTGAGTAATTGTTTCATATAAAAACATGTGGGATGCCTGGACTGTGATATATGCAATTGCATGCAGACTAATGGATTTTATTCCAAGTAAGGCTACAATGTGAGAATGGGTACAACATTCATTAACCTTGTGTTGCCTCTTTAGCTGTGCAATATGTTCACACTCAATATCTGTCTTGAGAGCCAAGCTTGGCAACATGAATATATGTTTGAAGCAAATTGGTTAGAGATATGACACATTAAATACTGTCCACACATCTTTAACAGAAGAAGATTCTTGAACAATCCCTTTCTCAGGTCTTTTAAATCATACTTTTCACCTTCATATAGAAATGCTGGCCAAGAATCAGAGGTGACTAAGAAATCAGAATGGGAATCAAGGATAGAAGCATGGTGGCTAGAGAGTGTGATATGTCAATATGATAAGAATATAAAAGAATAAAACTGGTTAGGTTTCATTCTGCCAATTGTAGTCTACTGGGCAGAGCAAATGACCAGTTACATTGTAATTGAAGCCATGCCCATGTTTCATACCATGTTCAAAGCCTGATGTGGCCTCAGAGTAAGCTTTCATAAGCCAGTGGATCACAATTGGCTTTAGACTTGTGGTGTTGTTACCACAGGCAGAATCTGCACCTTGATTGAGCTAATATGGTAACTATAACATCTTTCAGTTGTTTGGAATAGTGAAGGTATTTGCGGTAATGTACCTCTTTGAAGATATCCTTGAATGAAAGGATGCTTCTATTCAAGGAAAATACCTTGTCTAATGAAGGTTGTTAATACAGAAGTTGCTGATAAGTGCTGTATAGGTGGTCCAATCTTATACAACAGGACCCAACTGAGAGTTGAGAGATAAATAGAATATTGTACTTACTCTTCAGTATACTGGGCTTCTGAATCATCCAGACAAGTATGCCAGTCAGCTTCACTGATGAGATCCTCAATGTGATCAGTGAGAGATACAAGTCATCAGATATAGCACCCAGCAATAAAAAAAGATCTGCTATTGCTATAAAGTGGAAAATTTTACCAGTGTACAACTGGAAGCAATCCTACACTCATGCTTTGCTTTGTTTGTGAACATTATGGATCTGCTCAATTTCCTGCTATCATATCTTGTATTTTCTCTAAGTCTTAACTCCACACCTCTAGACGAGTACTCAACCAACTCTGGAGCGTTCTCACAGGGAATGCAACTTCATCTGTCCGGACTTGCCTCATTCTCTTTTACTCCTCTCCATATTACTCTGTATAGCTATGTTTTAGTTTCGCTCTAGTTTATTTTCCAACACTGTGTCTCACTTAGGAGCACAGCTCCAGTTCTGACATCCCTGGACCCTCCATTTCCATTACTCATTCACTTATCAATCTCCATACTCTGTTACTAATCCCCTTTGGACTTCAGTATATAAACTCCTGTATTCCAAGTTCTTACTCCTTAGTTCAAATATCAACTTATTCCTCACTCCTGACCTCCAACTGAGCCTCAACGGTTCTCTTTCCCTCTGACCCTCTGACCCAACTCCATACCCCTTACTCTCTGACCTAAATGCGGGACTGACTCCAGACAAGGGTGCAACACACAAGTTGAAGCTGACATCCCGTCTGACCCTTCCAACTCTGGAGTTCCAGAGTTCTGACCCAAAGTGACCTGGTCTCTAACACCTGCTCAAGTTCTGAAATGTGTCATTTGCAAGCAATGACAACATCAGGTATGGTGTTACCAGATGAAGGAGATGATTCAAATAGAGATGGAGATGCTGTTTGATGGAACTCAGTTGCAGAAGGTATGGATGGAGGTACTAAGGACACTAGCAGGGAATGATCTAATGGTCAATGATCAATTTATCAACTACTGAAGGCTGGATTTGAAACCTATCAAACAGATAACATATTGTATTGTTTTTGTCTTTAATATTTGGACTAGTAGGCCAAGAGTGGATGGGGAACTGACCATAATGTTGCAATCTGCTAATGGAATAGAAGCTTTTGGGTGAAACATTCCTGACAAAATCAAAAGCTTTTGATGGAATCAGATAGATACCCATGGAGTAATCTAATCCAACCCTTCAGATAGTAAGAACTCACCATTGATGAATCAGTACCTGTCACTTACATAGATAAAACTGCCATAACATCCAGGTACTTGAACCTATAGCTCTGTGGCTATGAGTCTATGATCTGGAGATCGCTAATTACACACAAAAGAAGTGAGTTGAGCTAATACATCAGGATGACCATTATGGTCTCATCAAGCCCTTTAGTCCCACCAGAGGCACCACCTCTATGTTCTCAGATTATGATAATTGTGGGCAGCCTGGTAACAACCAGTGTCCCACCTTCCTGATTGCAAACTCTATCAAGTTGAATGCAGAGTCTCAGGATGTCTCTGAGACCCCCAAGTTTCATTATTATTCACATTTGTGATCATCTTTATTCAATGATAGTGGAGCTGAGATACTTCTTGGATTATTTCAAGAGAGTGCTATAGAAGAGGTTGGCTTGGAGAACTATATCAACAAGAAAGATCCTGCAGTGTGCAAATGGCACATCTGTACTGAAGCACAAAATCCCAACTCCTGGATTAGCAAAATGCTTGTGGCACTGGAACTATGAAAGAATAACACAGATGACACAGAGAGGGTATATCATGGCTATTTATATTGCACTCTTAGCTGGTGACCACTGTAAATGCAGTGTGATCCAAGCAAGCAGCTTTACAAGTGACCACAGTCATCTACAGAATCTTTGGGAGAGGTAATGTAAAAAAATGAGCTGTGATCACTTTTTGACATCTAAGCTAGCAGGCAATCATCAACAGCCACAAATGAACAAAAGGCAGCAAAGATCAGGAGTTGGTGAGTTACTGATTATGCATCATCCTTAACTCATTTCAATTTAATAGTGATTATCAGACTGTCAGCAGAAGAGGTAATGCACACTGAATGGGCATTATAGGAACAAAGAGTTTTATAACTGAATTAGTATACAAGTATTCTAAGTCAATTTGAGACTGTATGAGGACTCAATATGCCACCTTTTTCATGAATCATGTTTGCTTTTTCAGTTTGCAGATGTTCATACTACACAAAGAGCTATATCAGCACCATTGGCATAGATTTCAATATTTGTACCATTGAGCTCTAAGGAAAGATTGTGAAGCTCTGAATTGTCAGTCTTTCTTTCATTTTTTTATATCTCAGGATTTGTCTGGTTGTTCCTCCTACACTACAATGGTATACCAGCCATCCCACTTCAAATCAGGAATATTATGTCATGCTACTTTTCCAGACTTTTCTACAGACAGAAAAGTCTGGAAAAGTTGTTATATGATACCTTTCTGATGCACTTGGGATTCAACATTTGAAACTACAAACCCCTTCCTATGCATATTGCAGTGGAATACTGCTGGTACATTCTCTTCCAACCTTCTATACATATTTGCTCACAACAATGAAACTGGTCAGGAACACTTCTGCATGGTCACTTTATCCTACTACAGAGGTGCTCACAGCATTATCATCATTTATGATGTCATAGACTATGGTAGTATTTAATCATTTTTGTTTAATGATGATTGATATGGTTGCTAACAGGATCTTTTAAACAACTTCACCAATGGCTTTAGAAAATTGACCAATACATGTTGGAGGATATTAGCAAGCTATTAGTAGTGAACAAGTCTGACCTTACAATCAAGAAGGTGGTTAAGTACAGCATGGCAAATATAATGGGTTCTCACTTTGATGCCCTTATCTGCCCACTTCATATTTGTTGCAGGAATTTGCCAATCAATTGACTATTTCTTTCTTGGAGATCTCAGTCAAGAATGCAATGAATGTCAAGCAAGTGGTCTTGACTATGGCCAAGCAAATCAAAGATAGGTAGGTAACCCTCCAGCATATCATAATGAGATACCAAAAGTTATTTCAGAATGGGAATCATGTCAATATCCAGCCGGTAGGGGAAATTTCTCAACTGTCACTTCTGGCCAATCTGTACAGCAGTGGCAGTCCAGCAGACACTACTAAATGGAAGTATCTGTAGTGTACTAGCAGGGCTTTTTTTATATCTCTTTGACATTAACTTTATTCAAGAGTATGATTAACATCATGCATGTGGTACAATGGGAGCAGTATTTTTTCATTTACATATTACCTTACCTCTGGAGTGCTGTTAAAGTGTAGTTGGACATGTGTTGGTTTTCACCTCAAGCTGGTCTCCATCTGTTGCTTGTCCTTTTTAATACTAGCCTTTACATGTGTAAAAGTGAGATATGGTGGGATGCAAGGTGAAATGAATGAATTCAGAGTTGTCTCAGTTTGTCTCAATCTCTACTAAACATGCAATAATACAATAGTGTGATAACATATGATAGGAAGCAATTTTGTGTATAGTACTGTAATTAACTTGTTGAATTCCCTCTCTGAATTGTGTCCAGAATGTTGGACAAAAGTTCTGTCTGCTTCTCAAGTACAACTTTTAGACTCTGATGCAAATCTATCATTACCTTTTTCAAATTGTCCATACAAGTTGAAACTTGTAGACCTGCATAGAAATCAAAAGAATCTTGGAGATGAGGTCACTTAGAAGCACACAGCAGCTGAATTGGCATGGAAGTGGCTCTGCTTGGCATATTGATCAACATAGCTCCAAAGCAGCATGCCTGAGGAGTATAGTAGCAGTACTCATCAGACAACTGTAGTCAGCTTGTTTGGAAACTTATGTGAGGTAAACTATTTTTGTAATCTGAATATAACCACTTTCTTTTTAATCTCAGATGATCCACTCCAATATCATTTCCAATGGCAAATGCAATGTTTGTAGTATTGTAATGGTCAGCATTGCAAGATGATTCCTTTGATTACAAGAATGGTCAGTGGTTGAGTCTGAATATTAGAGTGATTCATGACATATGACATTGCCAGAGGGTAGTGGACTAGGTAAGGGTGGAGATGCAACCACTGGCTGACCTGGCTCTAGATATACTGACTGTTGTCATTGAGACAGGTGCCTTGTCCTATCCCTTTCCACCTGGGCTGACTCCATTTGTCATACAATGCATCAGACCTCGTATTATAAGGTGGAGAAGAAGTGAGTTTGCAATTGGAACTATGTCATTTGGGCATGATGGTAAAGGTCAGATAACTTGGGCTTGAAATCAAAAAGACTGTTATGTATATACCTTCTTGGATTATCACACAACCTTCTCCAGGCTTGGCACTACTCTGATTCATGCTATGTTATTCCCTATTTTCCCTGAGTGAGTATGAACTCATACTTTTATATTATGAAGTGAGTTTACATTCAAAACTATATTGTTCAGATATGATGTGAATGTCAGATAACTCAAACTCGAAATCAAAAGACTACTATGTGTACACTTCCTTGGATCATTACACAGCCTTTCCAAGGCTTGGCACTACTCTGATTTGTGCTATATCATTCCCTACCTTCCCTGAGTATAAACTTATACTTTTATATTACAAGGTAAGTGTTACGATTGGTCTAGGGACCCCTATCTTTTCTCTTTTCCTTATACTTAGCTCTACTTATGCTTACCATGTACCCCACCCGGTACGCGGTTACGTCTTCTTCTTCCCTTGACCCATGTCTTTGTTCCATCGTCTTCCTAGACGTTCTCTCGCAGCCCTCTGCCCAGAGCCCTCCACCCCGAGCCCTCTGCCCAGAACCCCCTGCCCATTCTATGACCAAGCATTCTTCTCCATTCTATTCCATTCCATCGCTTGGTCATCTTCGTTTCCTATCATATATATAAACCTCGGGTCGTCTACCTTGTACCCTAAGTTAGACTTCCTCTTGATATCCATTATCTGTGTTTCGTCTCTTCGAGTCCCCGTTCTACTCTTGAGTGAACGCTGTCCTTTGGTCCTTCAGGCAACCCTCCGTTGGGCCACCTGAAGGACCTCCTCGACAACCCTTTGTCAACCACTCTGTGAACCTCTAGGCGACTCCTCGTTGGCCTACCCCCTAGGCAGCCCCTCGCTGGCCTATCCTCTAGGCAGCTCCTCGCTGGCCTAACCCCTAGGCAGCTCCTCGCTGG
>JBBPQI010000119.1:0-11961 GCA_038092445.1 Gyrodon tennesseensis | reverse complement strand
TGTGGTACATGCTTATTGAATATCCGATGCAACGTGCATCAGGATGCTATGCGAGGCTATGCCTCTTCTCTTCCATTTGATGTGCCATGCACATCAGACTCGTATTTAATATAATATATGCACATGTCACATGTTATTAATCTCCACCTTCTTGTGCAGAGCACATCAGGCATTCCTTTAATTACCGCTGGTTGGTAATCTATATGTATATGGTAGTTAGGGTAAACATGGACAAACACTTGTATAGTATATAAACCCCAATGCCATCTCAAGGAACTTCAGTCAAGTTCTCTTGATATTCTCACTCTAAAAGAGACACGTCAATAAGCTTACACTCCGTACTAAGGTTGGTCTTACGACCTTCACTTGGTGGTTGTGTTTAGACGGCTCAAGGCCTGAGGCTTTAGAGTTGTTTCAGATATAGGCTGGAAGATAGATGAGAAAGTAGAATTTTGACTTCATGATGAGGATGCTGGGGGCACAAATGGCAGTCACATTAAAAAAGTCTTTAGTTGTTCGAGAAAGCTGTGCCTATTGAACTTTGATTAGGATATTAAATAACAAGCATTCCATAGACAAACACACAAAATAAACCTCAAGATTCTCAATTGTGATATACCAGACAAGAACAACAAGCTCTTTGATTGTTGTCCATCCATTTATGACTGTCTGAGGTACCATATCATGTATAATAAATGGCATTACTTGCACAAGACTCTTGAAGTGCTTTCCAATCAATGTGCCCTTATAATGGCAGACATAGTCTGCATTTAGACTGGGTGCATTGAGTGTGTCACATTCAATTGAATCCAAACAACTCTGAAAAAAATCAAGCAACTTTGCCTTTTCTATAAGATACATAGTTTATGCCCAGAAGTACTTAACCACTCCGAGCAGAATAGTATGAAGAATCTCTGTCAGAGTATCCATGTGTATGTTTATATCTGAGTGAAGAAACTGATGAGGCATAATGGCAGACAACCATGAAAACATACCATTCATGCCCAAAAGTGGGTTTATTATATTCTCTAGTGTTACAATCACGATTATTTTACCCCTATCTCTTACCACTCTTGCGCATACCCTTGTACATACTCTGTATATCCTCATATCATCTGATACATTGATACACAAGACATGCTCAAGCCTTTTGTTAAGCCCAAGACTAGCGTTATCCATAGCCAACCCCTGGCTATTCTATACTAGGTACTTAGCTATTCACTTAGCTATATCTGTTAGGAACTCAATTTTTCTTATCCCTATTCATTGCTACTCTCATGTGTACCCTCATATATACTCTGTACATTCTCGTACCATCCGCTATATTGGTACACAAGACATGTGCAAGTCCTACATTACCTATAGGACCAGTGTTATCCTTAGCCAACCCCTTGGCTATCCCATACTAGGTACTTAGCTATTCACTTAGCTATATCTAATTACACCTTAGCAAGACCTTAGCTAGGCTGTGCCCCATTCTTAGCTATGTCTTAGCCAACATCATCTCTAAGCTATATCCATAGCTTATGAGATAGAACCATAGTCAAGCCTGCCACGACTATAAATGTAGGCTTAGGTTATCATCATCTTAATGCAGCTGCCGTGTGCCCTTAAATGATATTTCCTAATATACACAAGTACTAATCAAGCCAATGCTAGATTAACCCAATATCCAAGATCTGGATCCTTCCGTTATACTTCAGATCCATGATCTAGTACATTAGTTATGTAATTCCATATGTAGAGATATTAGATTAGATTTGAGATCTAGTCCTGAACTCTATTCCATTCTATATGCAACCACTCATTGCATATCTCATTCCTATTCGTATTTATACTTTATAGACATTGCTTCATATCTTATTGCCAGTAGATAAGATTAGATTAGATAACATAGAGTCTGGACCTTAAGTCCCAACCTTCCTATTTATATCCAGTATCATAGTAACCGTGGGGATTACATTCATATGCATTCCTTACATTAGCCAGGGTTACTTCTTAGTTATGATTGATTGCCATTGCCAGGGATATTAGTACATGGTTACATCATGCCCTTACTATACCCTTTGCCTTAGGCCCTGTACCCACATGGTCTGTGTGCAAGTACATAGATATATAAGTAGGGACTGTTCATGTATTAGTTAACTTGGAATTCTCATACTTCCCTGCCTATAACTTTGCCTGTCCCCCTTCCAGTTTCCTTAGGCCCAGAAAGCCTATTGTACTCCTTAGAAGGCCGCCATCCCTTCATTGCCCTGCAAGTGGCCTGGTGTGTTGGTCGGTATTGAGCCTCAGGTATAGGTAGGTTCTTATAATATCTAGTTACACCTTAGCAAGACCTTAGCTAGGCTATGCCCTATCCTTAGCTATATCTTAGCTACTCTGTCTCTAAGCTATATCCATAGCTTATGAGATATTTCCATAGTCAAGCATGCCACGACTATAAACATATGCTTAGGTTATTATTGTCTTAATGCAGTCACTGTGCACCCTTAGACAGTATTTCCTAATACAAGTACTAATCAAGCCAATGCTAAATTAACTCAATATCCAAGATCTGAATCTTTCCCATTATACTTCAGATCCATGATCTAGTACAGTAGTATAATATGATTCCATAGATAGAGATATTAGATTAGATCTGAGATCTAGTCCTGAACTCTATTCCATTTCATATATAATCTTATATCATATATCTCATTCCAATTTGTATTTATATCTTATAGACATTGTCCCATATCTTATTGCTGGTAGATAAGATTAGATTAGATAACATAGAGTCTGGATCTTAAGTCCAGACCTTTCTATTTATATCTGGTACCATAGTAATCATGAAGATCATATTCCATATGCCTTTCTTACCTTATACAGAGTTACTCCTTAATTACCACTTATCCATTGCCAAGGATATTAGTACATGGTTACATCATGCCCTTACCATACCCTCTGCCCTAGACCCTGTACCCACATGGTCTGTGCACCAGTACTTAGATATATAAGTAGGGACCGTTCATGTATTAGTTAACTTGGAATTTTCATTATCTCCCATCTATACTTTCGCCCATCCCCCTTTCAGTTCCCTTGAACCTGTTGTCCATTGTATCACCCAGAGAATGCTGCTCCTTCATTGCCCTTGCAAGTGGCCTGGTGTGTTGGTTGTCTAGATATTTGCCTAGTGATATAGATAGGTCCTAATATCTAGACTATAGCTGCCAAGAAGTTCATTAAGTTCCTTCTCCAACATAGCTTTCACTTCATGTTCCTGCATGACAGGACCACCTAATTCTTGTTTGTGAAGCCACTTACTTATCTCCACAACTGTATTCAGGATCCTCAGAGAAAGTGAATCATGAACACCCATGCTTGAAAGTGATGTTTGAATTTTTATTGCTCCTTCCAACAATAATGTGTTTTCAAACTGGTTTTTGATAGTCTGTCTGGTTCTATCTGGAGTGTGAGGTGTGCCTGGCTACCAGTATAGATTAGATTTGAATAAGTAACAGGACTGATAATCACCCAACCTTGAATAAGCTGTTTAACCTACTTTGAATCCCTTGTACTCTTTTGTCCTCCCAATAAGGCATGTCTGACAGTAATTATTGGAGCCAAGACCAGCTTGACTACATTCCTCTGCCTGCATAAGGTTATTGCCAGCAAGAAAGAGTCCATAGGGAACTAGCATTAATTCCTCCTGATCTTGACAGTCCCAAGCAATGATCTCAGATGTACTTGCCTTTCTAGCTTGATGAGTGAGTTGGGACTTTATATCAAGTAAACTGAATGTACAATATTGATTGTTTCATAGTGTGTATCAACTCCATAGGATACATGCAGCAATAATGTGATAAACTACACAAAGAATTCACATTCCAGCATCTCATGTGATAGATTGATATTTGATATGTATATTACAAAATGCTTGTTCTACTATTTTGAGATGTTTCTGGAGACATCATCCATGAAGATAATCAGTGGCACAGCATAAACCATATAACCATCTGATTTTTGATGCCATGGATTGGGTTCCAATAAGGTGTGCTTCTTCAATGATTCAGTTAGATCACATACAAGTTCAGATGGATGGAACTCATTATATGGCCTCTTGAATATTGAGATTGGAATAATCTCCCATTCATCACTAATAATAAACCCAGCCTAAAGACAGTCAGTCTTTTGCAGAAAATATTTTCCAAGTTGATTGACTTACATTAATGCACACAACTGACCAATCAAGAGCAAAAAGCTCTTTCATGCCAGTTGGTGTTTGTTCACTGGAGCTTTCAGATATGGCCATGGAAGTGTTGTAAAGGCTGGAAAAAAAAAAGCATTAAGATATGAAATACTCTTCAGAGGACTCCTATAATGATTTACTGACAAAGTACACATTTCCATTAATCCAAGTGGCAGGTGGAGAAGGCAACTCAAGCAGCATTTTCTCCCCATTAAATACTTGTGACATTTCTTTGTCACCATCCTCTGGGAAGTTTTGCATTGTGAGTTGCATAAGAGGGCTTGCATAATCCTGAAATGTGGAATGTAAAATTAGCTCCAAAGCTTGGATGAAATTATTATGAACAACTCACCTTTGCAATTGCCTTCACAATGTCATTCATGTAAAAAACATTGCCAAGAGGTGAAACAACCTTGTCCATTGAGTCACCAACTATTTTCTTCACCTCCTTATCACAATGCTGCAGTGAATATAAAGATGGCACATTGCATGCACCATGTTCTTTGGCCCAATCAAGGATGGCTCTCTTTTGCAGTCGAGAGAACTGTAGTCTTGGAGAACTGAACAATAATGAAGTAAGAAAGTGCCATTATAAACAGTGAAAAATTAATCAGCAATATTTATATAAGCATAATTAAGCTAACCTACCTTTCTCATCAGCCAAGGATACATTGGACCATTAGGAGACAGTTTTGAATTTTCATCAGGTTGATCATCTGAAATGTATAGTTCCAGAAATGTCAGAAAATATCTACTCCAGGTCCAAAAATACTCACTAGTAAGCTCAATACCAAAATCAGACTCTGCATTGTCATCATTTGGGAATGTAGTCAGTGAAGACATTAATGTGGAGAAGAGTACCTCACCAGAGATAAGAGCATCTTATAGCTCTCCAAATAAATCTTTTGTACTGTCAATCCTTTGTTGATAACTGCTCAATATAGCCTGCCAAAGTTTGCTCAGTAGTACCAGCTGAACATTCTTGGGATCATGTGTTTCTGAAGGAACCCCAATAGCCACTTCTCATATTACAAACATTGGTATGCTTTCATCAGGAATGCCTTCTATCCACTGAGGGTCATCAATGTCCATTGATTCAGGATCCTCAGGAGTATGTGAAGGGCCAGGGAGGTCAGAATGTGAAGGAAGCATAGACTCCTTCTCTGTGAGATAGCCTGATAACATTGTCCAACCACTTGTATAGACCTTAAAATAGCACTAATGGCTAAGTAATGCTTGATGACTTTTGAGATGCTTCAGACTGAATTCACAGTATTAGCCTTGTGCTTTTGGACAGATCAAACAGCTTACTATCCAAGCAGACTTGTACTAACCTGCTCATTGACTACATGCTGCATAGGATTTCATATTTGAGCATCAAGACATATTCAAGATTCTGGCTGGCATTTTTAAAAACTCCAAGCTCAAGGCCACTCTTTGTATAACAGTGTCTAGATTGCTTGTAATCATTTGCTCTCATTTGAAGACACAGGTATGCACAAACAGTGACCTTTTAGCCCAGTTGTCAGATTATCTAATAATGTTACATATCTAGTTAACCTTGTCCATTTTCAAGAAAACATACATCATTGATGTTACAAAGTCATTGGCACAGCTCAGTTCTGGAATGGAGGTGGATACTACACACTGGAATAGACTTGCTTTTCTTGTAAGTAAATTTGCACGAAACTCAACAGAATACTAACATATCTGTACATACTTCAGTGCTGCCTTCACATCTTCCTCATCGATACTAGCAATCTCAAAAGCATTTCCCTTCAAGTTTGCTTCATGCCCAGCATCATGCCTATGCTTAAGGTAGATATGAAGAAGAAACTGGAGAAGCTTGGCATCAATGTCCAGAGTCTAACTTCAGAACTTCTTCATACCAGCAGCAGTGGCTTAGTGGCCACTGAGCAAGACCCTGAGTCAACTCAGAATAATGCAGCAGCTGGCACCTCCAGCTTCAATAATACTGATGGTTCTCCAGACCTTACCTTTGGGTCAATGGACAGCAGGCTGAACAATACCAGAGATGGCAATGCTAATCCTAATGCTGATGGCATTCCTGATATCAAGGACTCTGAGCAAGAGATTGATGAACTTGGCAAGAATGACTCTGGATTTGGACTCAATGGTAAGGCTGTGATCTTCACCAGCAGCAAGTTCTGGAACTACATTGACTACATGCTCAATGTCTTGTGTGAAACAGCTCGCAAGGAAGCCAGTATGAAGGAGGAATTCAAGCAGGAGGTTGCTGAATAAGTTAAGCATTTAAATAACCACTCTTAGTTGACAAATTTATACAATTCACAGTATTATGGCACAGATCTTTCAGGCTGATCTCCTGGACTGTCCTGGCTGTAGGAGAACAATAAGGCTATCAGCTGTGAACCCTCCATGGCAGAATACCATTGAGCATGGATTAATATGGTAGGTTTACTCATTTCATCCCACTGTCTTTGTTACTGTGTTATCCCTTGATATCTGTTTAATACAATTTCCCATGATTTCACCATTTTATCTGGTATGGATGTGGATGAGAGCTCAAAGCTTCATACAACCAATGGTTCAAAAGTATATGATTCAACAAATGTGTGACTCATATTGGTGGAATTGTGCAGTGTATATCTGCAAAAGTATCTAACTCCTAGAGTACAAAAATGCATCCTGTACTAATATGACCAATACATAGGCTGACATGTCAAGCCATGTATGTGTTGTACAATCTCATTAACTATTCAACATATATCTGGGCCATATATGCATTGTACATCCTCATCAACCATTCATTGAGATTGGGCAGGGGATAGCCAACCTATATTTGAGCAACAATATAAAGGCATGGTTCATTTCAGATCTAATGTAGAGATTTAGCACAGATAATACACCCATGAGTGTTGGCATAGTGTCACAATGTTCAGATAGTATATATGATATGTTCTAACCCCAAGATCCTTGGTGTAGATTTTTGAATTGTTTTCAGCAACAATGCCAGAATCCAAGACAAGTACATAATCTAAATATCAGTTGCACAATTGCAAAAAAAAATGTTGGTTATACAATTTTTACAAACCGACATGTAGTTCCACAAAGGTAGTGGCACCACTGTCAGGCACACTTACAATCACACTAATGGTTGCTAGGAAAGAGAAATGATAATCAACAACAGACAACAGACAATGGAGTGCTGCGATACCTAGGAAAGAGAAGTACAAAACTAAGGGAAGAGATAGGGGATCGGGGATTAAATAGTTACAAAAACCGATCGTCATACCATACTTGGGAAAAGAGTGCACGGACATTGACTGCACGGACCATGGTCATAACAACCACGGAATGAGCCTGCACGGTCAAACACACTGAGCAGCGCCCTGTAATAGTTGTCGAACAAGATTCATTTAAAAGCCCGACTTACTATAGGTCCGGAGAAAAAATGCAATGTATCCACAGGGACTTGATATCAGCAGATGTGTGGGAGTAATTGTGTGAGAACACCAAGCAAAAGTTATATACATACTCAGTACAGTTGGTTATAATGCATCTAGTCTGGGCCACCAATTGAAAGCCATTATTATGAGAAACATCATCATTGCATTGTCGGTAGGAACTTCGTTGGCGGGAAAGAGACCCGCAAGCTTCGCCCAGCCTGATCAGTAGAAACCAGTTGTTACGTTGCATTTAAGGCTTTCGCAGGGCTACGCGAGGACTTGGCGAGGACTCTGATTGCAGGCAGATCGGGGGGTCTAAGTTACGCTAATCCATATTTGTCATCTGCGCAGAGGCCTGTGCAAACATTTTGAAATGCTGATAGGCCATTTATGTTGCGTTAATCGAGGAAATTTACGTGTGTGCCGGGGTAAAGTAAGCTCTCAAAATCCTATGCAATGTAGCCAACCCTGCAGGTGCTATCGCTTATGGCACTCGTGAGTTTCCCAGCCTGATCCCACCTTAATTACCTACTTACATCACAGCTCCTAACCACCAAACATCGCAGGCCTGATCAAATACACCAACACCAGGGCAATCCCTGGATCACACACTCTGATCGAAACAGTATCAAAGGTCTAATTGATATCAATAGTCGCAAGATTATGGCCATTCATGATCAGTTCCTGTTCTCGTTCTCGTACTGATTTCCGGGCATTTAGCCTAGCCTCGAACATATGTATCAGCTCAGAACGAGGAAAACATGTTTGAAACTACTTACACCGCCATCATTGAATTGGCATACGCTAATCAGTCAACATGGATTAAACTCAAAACATCCATAAAGCGGTACCACTCACCTTTGCATACCATAGTTGTCGGGACTGAAACAAAGTGACGTCCACCTGGTATGACGATCTGTGTCCATGTTCGTTACGTTTCTGCCCTCACAACAATCATAAATGCGAGACATACCAACAGCGCCCACCCCATCGCAATCAGACTGCACGGCAGAACAATCAAGGATGAGATGCATTGGACATGACACAATATTAATATATGCTCACCATGTAAAGAGCCCCATGTTAATAAATACGATTGTCAAGTGTCGAAGATAGTTTCGTGACCTTGACATTCACAAGATGCCTGTCAGTTATGGTGCACCATGCCATCGAAAATGCTATCACACGCGACATACCTTCGAACTTGTCGACGTCCTTCTCGAAGATAGAAGAACACGGAACCCGTTATCAAGATGTCACAGATCGCTCCCAAAAACGCCGAATATGAGGACCACTGAGCAATGAAGGTGAGGTGAGACATGACAGGATCACCTGCTAACCAAACGATAGAGGACTTACCGGATCGGAATTGAGGATCGTCATGTTGCGCGTAACGAAACTGAGTAGATTGTCTCAGTTCATCAAGACAGACGGTGGAACAAATATACATACACTAAATATGTGCCAACTTTGAAAGAGCAACTCAGTATTGTCATACAATTCAAGGAGGTGGAAGACACGAACCCATTCCGAGCGCTGTACGTTTTGGGGCAATTCGACTTCATGTGTGTCAATGATACTGAAACCACTTACCGAATTGAGTCAACGTTGTCCCGATCTATATCCACATCCCTCAGTAAAATGTTGCATGAGCACAGCAACGCAACTCACGATCAAAAATGTCAGGACTACATTTCGTGCACTAACTAATTCCATCCTTTTTGTTAGGAACCATGTGAAAGGAAACGTCCCAACGCACTTATCCAAACTCTGTGAGCATAAAAGCTGTTCATGTGAACTGAGCATGTCAAGAACCACCCGCAAATGGGGCGATGCTCACCATTGAACGACCACAGTTACAGTATACTTGTAATGTCTGGGTCAGTATCGCAGCCTCGACGCTAGCTTTTGATGTAAGAAACACTTACGCTGGTGAACATGGCTGCCTGATAGGACCATTCGGTTGAGACCTCGAGAAGACTCGACTGGATTTACGTACAATCATTTCCCTGCACAATCGATCAGCCCGTTGAGTCGACAAATGCATCAAACCAATACACACCATGGGAGTTTCGGAGGACAGCGTGGGGTAGTGGCACCATGACACGGTATAAAGAACTTCCAATGAAGCCTGATACTGAAAATCGAATTGAGAGTATCCGTCACCCTACAGTATCACATCAAACGGAATGAGGATCCGTTACCAACTGCCAACGTCAATGCGAACATACAGAAGGAACGACACCTAGCAATGACCGATGAGTGGCCCGTATGAATACGAACAGGATTACGCACCGCAGCTTTCAATGACTTCAAGTCTTGAGGAAAACTCAAAAAGTAAAACATAGACTGCCCGAGCGTACATCCCAATAACCTATCGATTCCAGTTCCAATTAGTACCCGGTGTCATCGACGAGCTAGTCCGTTGCACGTTGGCAGACACGTCCGTCAAGTCCACCATCATTGAAACGACTCGGCTGACGCTTAGGTGAAAGAAATGTTACTTACACCAGTGACATTATGAACCCTACGCTAATCTTTAGCTTATGCTAGTAGTATGCAATGGAACTTGGGTCAAGCTTACCACATAACCCAGGCCCCCACCAGAGCTCAATTTGATCAGAATTTGGGAACATCGGAGAGTTGATTTTGAGCTCGAGAGGTAGTTCCACAAAGGTAGCGGCACCACGAAATTACTCGAGCTCGCACAGTCAAACACACTGGGCAGCGCCCTATAATAGTTGTCGAACAAGATTCATTTAAAAGCCCGACTTACTATAGGTCCGGTGAAAAAATGCAATGTATCCACAGGGACTTGATATCAGCAGATGTATGGGAGTAATTGTGTGAGAACACCAAGCAAAAGTTATGTACATACTCAGTACAGTTGGTCATAATGCATATAGTTTGGGCCACCAATTGGAAGCCATGGATTATGAGAAACATCATTGCATTGTCGGCAGGAACTTCGTTGGCGGGAAACTTGAGACCTGCAAGCTTCGCCCAGCTTGATTACAGTCGAAATGCTGATAATGCATATGGTAATAATGCATATCCATGATACTGCATCGGTTTTGGCTTGCTCCCGCCGTGGGGCACGCCGAAATGAGTGAAAATTTGCATGTTGCATAATGCATTGGATGACAACGTGCAATATGCATTACAATGGAGGGTTTTTAGAGGATGGGAGCCTTAACGCGTGCAAATGTTATGTCGATGTGCGAGCAACTCGGACAGGCAATCAAAGATTATGGTGATTCAGATGAAATTCTCATCTTATCCCATCATCATCATCTTCGCCTCTTCCGAGCTAAGTTACGCCGTTAGATCTAGAGCTCCTCACGAGTAAACAAACATCTTTAGATAGCTTCTTTGAACTGTGATAGAATGACTCTATGCTCGATCTATAACGCTACTTTTCCGTCGAGTTAGCCGAACCGTGGGAAATCACGGTCTTGCATATCCTTGATAATGCATAGACAATTTCCCGCCCCAGCGTTATGCATTATCAGCATTTCGACTGTAGTAGAAAGCAGTTGTTACGTTGCGTTTCTGAAGGCTTTCGCAGGCCTACGCGAGGACTTAGCGAGGACTCTGATTGCAGGCAGATCGGGGGGTCTAAGTTACGCTAATCCATATTTGTTGTCTGCGCAGATGTCTGTGCAAACATTTTGAAGTGCTGATAGGCCATTTATGTTGCGTTAATCGAGGAAATTTACACGCTGTACCGGGGTAAAGTAAGCTCCCAAAATCCAATGCAATGTTGCCACCCCTGCAGGCGCTACCGCTTATGGCACTCGCGAGTTTCCCAGCCTGATCTCACCTTAATTACCTACATACATCACAGCTCCTAACCGCCAAACATTGCAAGCCTGATCAAATACACCAACACCAGGGTAATCCCTGGATTACACACTCCGATCGAAAGAGTATCAAAGGTCTAATTGATATCAATAGTCGCAAGATTATGGCCATTCATGATCAGTTCCTGTTCTCGCTCTCGTACTGATTTCCGGGCATTTAGTCTAGTCTCGAACATATGTATCAGCTCAGAACGAGGACATGTTCGAAACTACTTACACCGCCATCATTGAATTGGCATACGCTAATCAGTCAACATGGATTAAACTCAAAGCATCCATAAAGCGGTACCACTCACCTTTGCATACCATAGTTGTCGGGATTGAAACAAAGTTACGTCCACCTGGAATGACGATCTGTGTCCATGTTCGTTGCGTATCTGCCCTCACAACAATCATAATTGCGAGACATACCAACAGCGCCCACCCCATCGCAATC
>JBBPQI010000118.1:0-12009 GCA_038092445.1 Gyrodon tennesseensis | reverse complement strand
CCACTGGTGCAAAACCGTCCATATGTATCTTTTGCCATATGGACATCAGGATCCGGATTGTCCCTGGTTCTTATCCATCATACTTTGTGAACAAAGTAGAGAGAACCCCCACCACCAGCCTTTGGCTGGCATGCAACACAATGGATATGTTGGGGATGGTGGCCGACACCTTTGAAATGGTTCTGAGACAGTGGATAAAGGATATTAGAAATCTGTATATACTTTGATGTCTTCATAATCTAAATGATCCTTTAATCTGGTTTGTTGTTAAAGCTCTCTTTACTGTTGAAATTGTATGGCTATCTGAGAAATAGGTGTCTGCCCCTTATTCCCCATGTAATTTAATTTCACAATGATAAGCCATCCATGTCCGCCTGGATTCAACACATAGCTCTGTTCCCTGTTGCTAGATATTTGTTCAGTACTGTATATATTGTATATACTCTACCTGAGATATTGCCCACTTGTGCGGCAACTGTTCACTATTTTTTCATACCCTACATCTCTATGTTCATGGTTAATCATTTTGTTTGGCAACTGTTCAGCTTTTGTTCGGCTTTTGTTTAGCTTTTGTTCGGCTTTTGTTCGGCTTTTGTTTGGTGCAGTCTACATAGTGTGAACTCAATATTAAATGTAGCAATTTTGTTCAGCAACTGTTTGGCATTTGTTTGGCATTTGTTTGGCACAGCAGATATACATCATATCTCTATATTCATGTCCAATCACTTTGTTCTGCATTCGGTCGATGTTTGGTGGGCGTAATATACATAGTATGAACTTGATGATAGATGTAACAAATTTGTTTGGCAACTGTTTGGCATTTGTTTGGCATTTGTTTGGCGCTGTCGAAATACGTCATACCTCTATATTCATGTCCAGTCACATTGTTCTGCATTTTGTTGACATTTGCTCAGTATAGTCTACATATTGTAAACTTGATGTTAGGTGCAACAAATTTGTTTGGCAACTGTTTGGCATTTGTTTGGCATTTGTTTGATGCAGTAGAAATACATCATACCTCTATATTCATGTTCAATCATTTCATTCGGCATTTGTTCAACATTTGTTCGGTGTAGCACATATACATTATACCTCTGTATTCATGGTTAGTCCTTTGATCTAAAATCGCTCAACATTGATCGGCACAGTGTACACATTTTATACCCCATGGTTCAATATACTAACATAGCCCACACACATTCACAATGTGAAAACAAGTTCGACACCATTACATTCATTATCGTAAACTACATGCTATAGATCTAATGAGTCGCTAAGAACATCGTTCTCCTGAGTTACATGGGGCTTTGTCTGGCAGGCACTCCTTCACAGCGGGACCTCCACCGCCTTTTCCTTCCCCTTTCCTTGGACCTTCTCTCTCTTTGATCCTGCAGTATTGCCTTTTTTACCTCCTGCCTGTGCTCGTCCACGTCCATGTGCGCCCCTCTTCTCCTTTGCCAGTTGCGAGGGTCTGCTGGCCACTTCCTGGCTGCTTTCTGGCTTGCTTGATCCCTCGTCCGTTTTGTCGTCCTTCATGCTGCTCTGCTATTGCTCCCCATGTTCAGTGAACATATACCCAACTAGTTTTCCACACTTAGTAACAGGAACCTGAAGATAGAAAGAAACTCACAATCATTGTCTTTCTTCACAAGTGGCGTGTAAAACCTCTTGGCATGCTTCCATAGTGTAAGTGCTATGACCGTGATCTTGTTCTCCTCACTGAGGACGAAGCGGGTCCGGAATCCATACAAAATGGAACCGAGTTGGCTCCGATATCTGTCCCAATCTTTCAATGAAACAGTGTGGTAAGTTCAGCAAAGATGTGGAAGAACAGGGAAAACCTTACCGAGCCCTAGAGTGCTTTCACAATCTATGTTTTGATCGTGATTGCGTCTATATTCCCTGACCAGTGACAGCTCGTGGTGCCTGATCCAGTACTCCATTCACAAGTACTGGTCGAAGGTCGTGCTGTGCCAGTCGGACAGGGGAGGTTCCTCGACAACCCTATCCATCCCCTTCTTGATTTGATTTAATGTGTTGTCCATATGAAGGAGGACCTTGCTGAGGCTTGCGACAAATTTGTCCTCGATATCAATTTCGTCCTTGAAATGGAGAAGGAGGCATAGGATGGATTCCCTCCAGAGAAACACGTTCATTGGTTCTATGTACTCCCGAGGTAGGTCCAGTATGATTTCCTTGTCTTGCATGACATAGCAAGTCCACGTCAACTCGCCTGGGGACGAGACTGGTCCCGAGTAGATGAAGCGCTTAGTGGCGAGCAGCTTTGTGAGCTTTTTGTTGCTAGGGAGAGTGTCAGGGAAGGGAATTGGAGCAGACATGGTGGACGATGTTGGCCGGAGTGGTGGGGCTAGTGGGTTAAATACAGGAGCACTTATACAACATGTTCTGGTGTACAATTATTATCCATATCCATACATGCATGGACAATCGATTGTCCACATCTGCCAAGTGATAGCCGAGGTGTGGAAGCACAATACAGTCCATGATACATTGGGTCCACCCCACGAATGACATAATTCTAACTCCGATTTTGTTCAGCAATTGTTTGGCAATTGTTCGACAATTGTTTGGCGCTTTGTCTGCTGTATATTGGGTTGGTGGTTGCAATTCAAAGCATTTCCAAAGTGGCGGACAATGTATAGAATAAAATTACATTGTTCAGCAAGGCTGCAGGTGCATATACAATTATGTAAGTGGATGGGTGGACAATCGCTCCAACTATGCCCATATGGCAATATGATCGATGTGGTATATAAGGGCTTCAAACAATTCTCTCTGCTGTTATCTTCCATTCCTAACACCACACACCCTCTCAGATCTCTGCCATGCAGTCATCCAAACCACAACACATGACCATGCAGCCACACATTCCAGCGGGTGCATTCCCAATCATGCTCAACATCTTTCGCGCAAATGACATGACACCTTGCATCAGTGACATCGAGCCAAGGAGCAGTGACATGTACATCGACCCAAAGAAGAACATGTACATCCATGGGGGGTCGGGGTGAATTCCATGGGGTCCATCTGCCACCCTAAAGCTCACCATCGACAGAGACACCTTCTATGTTGCACCCTGTCCGCATCAAGGAATACAGCTGATCAAAGAACCTGAAGTGTTCCAGAAGTGTGTCACCGCAACTCAACAGGCGTTTGAGATCGTTGATGGAGCCAGGCTGACATCTGAAGACATAGTCAATGTGATTGTGCGGGTCCTTTGGCAGGGGTTGGAGATCAGCGATGAAAAGGTACATGAAACTTCAGAACTGTCTCTGCTAGTCTCATCATAAATCACAGGCGTTGACACTACCAATTACACCCCTGCATGAACAGAAGGTGGGTGGTATCATGACTTTATAGGGCATATTGCTCAATAGTTGACTAAGGTTGACATTTATTTTGACATAAAAATTATATGACCGAAATGCCCCCATTAAGGGGATTCTAGCCATTTAATTTTTATCAAAATTGGCAGCACCATTGTGAAGATATGAGCCTTACAATTTTCATGATGCTGACTCTCCCAGTTTCCTAATATGGGTGGTCATCTTAGGGTTAGGTGTTCAAAGTTACCCAATAAGGCAACTCTGCCGCACACAACATTACCCAATATGGTAAGGATGGACCCACATCATATGGTTAGGGTTTACTAAAATTACCCAATATGGCAACTATGGACCCACATCACAACCTACACAAGCTCGGATCACATTCACTCCCGATCAATATTTGTCCTTCAACACATCAATTCAGCTGATGGTCATATCACTGCACACCAGGTCTTATGTACCCATGTAGGATAAAAATGTTTGACTCATTGATCAAGACAATTCCAAGAAGCAACTATTATTTACATAGTCCGACAAAATATTGCAATAAGTGCAAGCCATTCTGGTTCCGGCACTTCCGGTTCCGTCCCTTGTGGTTCCGGAGCTACTTGAGAAACTTCAAAATGACATTTCTCATAGGCATAAAATAAAGATGTAATAAATCTTGAAGTTAAAGTATATACATTCGGTCTCCAAGTTCCGACCTCGGAAGCTTCTTCCGGAACCAGTTTTGAAAATTTCCCACTCTATCAAAACTCGGAACCTTCAGAACCATGTGTCACACTTGGACTTTACAGCATTCATTTCTATATTTCAGTTCCATTTCCACAATGTTACAGATAACTTGATATGAGCATATCTTCATCCATAAACAGGTTCCAAGTCATTCTGGTTCCGGTAATTCCGACCCCAGAATGGCCCGTCTGGAAGTACTTCCGAGAACATTCCATTCCGAAAGTATTCTGAGATTTTTCCCATGCCATTCAGAGGGTTCCAATGTTGTCATCTTGGAACCACTTTGGAATCATTTTTGGAACCACTTCCAGAACTTTCCTGCACCCCTCCAAACTCGGAGCATTCAGAATGAGCTTGGAGTCAACTTTTCTCTGTTGATAACATTTTCCATTTATAGCACTTAGGACACATCAATTCCAAACCTGCTGCTTATGTTGCAGATAATATAGTACAAGCACACCTCCACTGACAGCACATATAAACAGATGCCTCAGCCATTTAACACCATCTTTGGCAGCAGCTGAATTGGGGAAATTTCTGCCCTCCTTACAGACTCCGAAAAGAGGGCAAAGATAGCCCAGCTACAGTACATTAGTTACAGGTAAAACAAGGAAAGAAAAGGACTCACCTCAGCTGCTGTTCAAGATGGCAGTAAATGAGTGAGGTGTGTATGAGTAAAGAGAGGTATATATTGACAGAATCTGAAAGAAAGGGTAGAGATAGCCCAGCTACAGTACATTAGATACAGGTAAAATAAGGAAAGAAAAAGGAACTCACCTCAGCCGCTGCCCAAAATGGCGGTAAATGACTGAGGTGTATGAGTAAAGAAAAGTATATATATATGCTGTGGGCGGAGGTGTACTTGCATTATTTTATTTACAATGTAAACGGGTCCGAAAATGATATGCAATGTATGCCATAAAATGAAGGTATTATCGGTTGAGAAAAGGATAGTTAAAGTCATTCCGAGCGTTTCCGAGCGTTCCGAGGTCGGAAGAGCGTGGGAAAGCTCCGGAACCAGTTCCGGAACACCTTCAGAACGAAGGGTTCCGAGATGTGGAACCGGAAACATCGGAACTGAAAGCTTCTGAATTGGAACGACTCGTGACTTGATTATTGATGAATACCGTCATATATATATGCTGTGGGCAAAGGTGTACTTGCATTATGTCACTGGAAATGTAAACGAGTCTGAAAATGATGTGCAATATGCACTATAAAAGAAGCGTATTATTGACCAAGAAAAGATAAGATCTAAACTCATTCTGAGGATTCCGAGCTCGGAACAGCACGGGAAAGTTCCGGAAGTGGTTCCGAGATGATAGTCTCGGAACCCTCAGAAGGTGTAGGAAAAAACCTTGGAACGCCTCCAAAATGAATGGTTCCAAGATGCAGGTCCAGAATAGCCGTTCCAGAACCGGAACTGATGGTATTCATTAATAATCAAGTCCCGAGTCATTCTGGTTCCGATGCTTTCAATTCCACATTCCAGAACCCTTCGTTCCGAAGATGTTTCGTTTTTTTCCCGCGCCTTCCGAGGGTTCCGAGACTCTCATCTCGGAACCACTTCCGGAACTGGTTCCGGAACTTTCCCGCGCTCTTCCGACCTCGGAACGCTCGGAAACGCTCGGAATGACTTTAACTATCCTTTTCTCAACCGATAATACCTTCATTTTATAGCATACATTGCACATCATTTTCGGACCCGTTTACATTGTAAATAAAATAATGCGAGTACACCTCTGCCCACAGCATATATATATACTTTTCTTTACTCATACACCTCAGTCATTTACCGCCATCTTGGACAGCGGCTGAGGTGAGTTCCTTTTTTCTTTTCTTATTTTACATGTCTCTAATGTACTGTAGCTGGGCTATCTCTGCTCTTTCTTTCAGATTCTGTCATGAACTTTCGGGACTGGAACAACTCAGGACTTGATTATTGAGGAATACCGTCACTTCACTTGCTCACAAATATGTACCTTAGTCGTTCTCACCCATCTCTGGCAGAGCCTGAGGTGAGTTTTCTACTTGTAATAATGTACTGTAGCTTTGGGCACTTCCTGCCCCCATTACATATGTCTTCACTTACCCACAGATGCTGTGGTTGCCGCCATCTTAGACAACAGCTGAGACGTGTCATCACATTTACCATCTTACATACAGCTAATTTACTTAGGCAGCAACCGGCTGAGTCTCTGACTGACAATGTTTCATTTGTAGCTAATGTACTGTAGCTCCAGTAAATTTCTGCTCTTCCATAGCTCTAATTACAATTGCAGTCCTTTCCACACTTTTAGAATCTGAAATGATACATGGAACCTTCCTTGTTTCCTGTTGGTTTCAAAGCCATCTCCATACCTCATATGATTCCGGCACATGTACACAACAATCTCCAAACTCAGCATCCCTATTCTGCAAACACATGCATGCTACAAACTCCGCTACCTCACTCTGACTTTGAACATCTTCCACCTTACTCTTCCTTTTCATCATGAATCCTTCATCAAACAACACTGCATCTGACAAAAAGGTTTTAAAATACAAGGCCTTTCTGGCTCAAGGACCACAACTTCCAAAGACACTTAAATTAGTGAGATCGGAAGGATATCCATCTCACACACAGAAACAAGTCTGTTTTATCCCCTCTGCTATCTATAGTCACCAAACATATGCTCTCATTCCTTAGACAGGACAGTCCTCCCAACAGGATGCAAACTTGCTGCCAAATAAATCTTCCATGGAAGAGAAATATAAGCAGGTAGGACAAAGCATAAAATGAAAATAGCAGATATTGAAGCCCAAGCCAGTTTCTGGCAGGGAATCCTAGGCTTCCAAAGGTTCTCCGAGCCTCTTCAAAAAGATGTTCAAAGCAGAGGGAATCTGAATCAGGCAACATGCAGAAACCTGTAAGTGCTCTTTGCATTGGAGATAGAGGTATTCAGGCATGTTTTCAGAGAGGGTTAGAGGATCAGAGCCAAGCAAGGTCAAGGTCAAGTTATGAGAGAAGAATGTCAATGGTATGATGTTCAATCGAGGCTAAAGCACAAGCTTCTGATGTTGTACTACTGACAGGAGTCTGATGCAATAATGGAAGTGTCACCAGGACCAGAAGAATGGGATCCAGAGGTGTTGCATGCAGAGAAGGCACCGGAAGTACTGGAAGGATCGGCAACACCGGAAGCATTATTGCCGGAAGTGCCCCAGTCGCCGGAAGCTCAAGTCCTGGAAGCCATACCTTCCGAACCATCGGAACCACCGGAACCATCGGAACCATCGGAAGCGCCTGAAGATTCTCAGGCGTCTTTGGCAGCATCAGAGCAGGTGCCAGAAGTCTCATCATCTGAACTTTTGAAACCATCACTAGCTTTAGAGGCATCGGAAGCATCGGAAGCACCGGAAGCACCGGAAGCACCGGATGAAGCACCGGAAGAGTTGCCAGCTTGGGAGGCACCAGAAGCATCCGAGCCACCTCACTCCTTGATACCCTCCTTGCAATTAATTGAACATGCCTTTCAGAAATTCACTCTTTCAAACAGCTTTGATGAGTTGCAGGATGCATTTGCCCACTTAAGGCTTGGTGACCAGGAAAATCCTGAGGAGCAGGAAGAGGAAGAGGAAGAGGAAGAGGAAGAGGAAGAGGAAAGTGAAAATGAGGCCTATGTGATATCTGGTGAGTTCACTGTTTTCTCCGTCTTCATTCCCACTTCCAAGTCACGCAGCCCTGAGAATGGAGGAAGAGGAAAGTGAAGATGATCCCCATCCTCTATCCAGTGAGCTCCATTTTTTTTATCTTCGCATTCACACTTCCAAGTCATGCAGCACTCAAAATGCAGGAAGAGCAAAGAGAAAATGAAACATGGTATTCTAATGATGACAGTAAGCTCTCCACATCCCCCACTATTTCAAACAGTGTTCAGTAACACATCCTAGATGAGATGGATATACATGTTGGATGGTCAGGTGTGCATTCCTTTCTCTTACATGTATAGTCATTGGTTGACCATGTTCTAACATACTCAGCAGAAGAGAGAAGAACCCCAGCACCCATCATGCCTGAGGTTGAATCCATCAGTGCATGCCTTGCGCTAAAGCATCCGAGAGAAAAACAGAGCCTTCAGCCAACACATCAGCCATCTTGTTCTCCATGGGCCCCACCACAGCACATGGCTATCCATGACTCATCTGCATGCAATGGTCAGCTTTCTTCGAGACTGTCGATATCCTTGTTGTATTGATCAGAATAGATTCCATCTGGTCTGAGGATCCAGTGAAGACGTTGAGAAGGCAGAAAGTTACTGGAGTGTCATTTCTGTCTACCACCACTACGGGTAAGCTAACCTTTGGCCTCTGAGTGGATCTGAATCATCAGTTTCATTTAGAAAAATCATCGAGCTCCGATCGGATAGCTATTCCACTTCGACGTAAATGCACCACTGGGATATCTTTTCTCTCTGACAATCATGATGGTATGTGCACTAGCATGGTGTTTCTTCCAAATATGTGCTGAGAGCAGTTTGTTTCTCTTCCAAGGTTGGTCCCCATCTGGAAGTTCTGGAAGTTCCGGAATCTCATCGGAAAGATCTTCCATGAACAGACACGAAGGGCGTCCATCGCCAACACATCCCATTCCGTTGAAACGACATACCATTACCGCCGTGTCATTTCTCTCAGATTCATCTCTGTCTTCATCAGCGAATCCAGATGGAGGTTCGGTGCCGGAAGCACCGGAAGCATCTCGGACGCCTACCATACTGCTCAGACGCCAGAATATAAACGTAACTGCAGTCTCACTTCTCTCAGATCGTGTCAACCATGGTATGCATTTAAATTTATTTTATAATGAATCATCATCAAACTCTTCTTTTAGACCACCGTCATCTTTTCCACAGCCATGGAACGGCATTCAGTCCAGTGGATGAATGGGATGGAATGGAGGTTGACGACCCTCTCCAAGAGACATCTCCTGGGCATGGTTCTGAGAATAGTATCACTAATCTGATAGAGAGTGAGGATGGAAGTATTGACACCGATGACTACCAGCCATCGGATGGTGAAAGGCCCCACCGAGGAAAAATGGCTAATGAGACAGAACCAGCCGATCCATATCCACCACAGAGAGCTTCAGATGAGGATGCATTTATAGATAATCATAGAGCTCGATACAGTAAGTGGAATAATCTGCATGTTTAATGCTCGTGATTGATCTCTGGTGCTCTACAGAGCGTGTCATCTCCAACCCTTCGACATGGGCTGCTGCGGTCCAAGAAATCGACAGTCTGAAGCCAAAGACCTATGTGTCAGGAAGCATCATGAATCTGTTCCTTTTGAGTGAATCTTACAAGAACGTGAAGGATGCACACTGTCACTTTGTGGATCTCTTCATGATGGCATCTAACCTTCCTCCGGAACCGGAAGAAATAGCTCAATTCCGGTCTCATTTTCATTCCAGCTTCTCGGATCCGCTATCACCACCGCCGCGAAAACCTGTGGTGTTCATTATTTGCAGGCGTCAGCATTATTTCACCGTCTGCTTTGACTATCTGCAGAACCAAGCTTGGGTGTTTGGTAGGAATCCGAACCCTTCCGTGGCCGGTCTGTATGTCGATGTCGGATGGGACGAATGGAACGGGCTTCTGTATTGGCGGAGGGTCGCCACCTTGTTCGGATGGCCAATCTCTGATGGAAACCCAAGGGTGAGGGTGAATGTATATGACTTTCAACAGGTATTTTTTTTCATGGTCATGTTACTAGCTGTATTGATCATGGGACAGAACGGATCGGATTGTGGACCGATCGCGGTCTCTATTACGGTCTATCTTCTACACCATGGCCCGGATGCCTATCTGAAATTCATTCCTGGAACCCAGATCCCGTCCGTGGAATGTGCTCATTTGACCAGAAAAAAACTCTTGGAGTGTGTATCGAGAAATCTGTTCGACTGTCACCGCTGGTGGCGGGCACTGAAGGACACAGAGTCCTGGTTAGAAGAACCCTCTGAGGCAGTCCTAGACATAATCCGCAGCGGAGGTTTAGATCAATCGAATCAGAATATGGCCCTCAATGTGATGTTGGCTAGATCTAGTGACAGGTGCCAGGATTGCAAGACCCGTTCCAAGGGTATCCACCAAGTAGACTCTGGGAATGCCGAAGCTTGTGATGGTTCCGGTGGTTCCGGTGGTTCCGATGGTTCCGATGGTTCCGATGATTCTGCACACTCAGTAGATCCTACCATGTCACGACTTCCTTCCTACCTGAGACGGCTCCGTGTCATGCGCAATGCTCGTAACCGGACTTTAAGAAAACCTAGAGCTCCCAACATTAAATCACAGGCCGTTTCTCTTTTAGCTCAAAGCTATCTGCCACTTCCCAGCAACGATTCCTTCGATGACTACTTCGAGGGTCCCACTCTCGAGGATCTGCAGTATGCAATACACGAGAACGAACAGGGTGGAGTGCGCTCCAACTGGGATTATTTCAGGGACTATGGCCACAGACTCCTTCCAGACTTTGCAGTGGCCTTCAATCGACAAGATCCGATCCATGTCTCGGAGCATCTTCTTCCGATAGGTGAACCGGAATTTCTGGACCCATCTTCCTGTGATGAGACTGTGGTCCACCACCTGTCCACTGATCGCATGGGTGAACCTCGGGAGGTTCTCGTGGACGATGTCGACGTCATGGGAATGCATGACATGTTGATTCTCTCCGGTAACAAGAATTCTTCTCGCAGCGTCGAAGTCTTCGTCTGCGGAAAGAACCCCGTCCAGGGAAATTACATATGTCTCCGACCGGAACGAGACGCCGTTCCGATCACCACCGGTGAGATCCGAATCACTCTCGACATCGACAGTATCATCTGGGTCACCCACCATCTCCACATCCTTGGCTCACTCAAAGTGAACGTGATGCCATACTTTGGAAACAAACCGCCCATTCCGAAAAACAACCATTGTGAGGTCGAGATCCTCTGGCCCCAATCGGCGAGAGATCGAGAGGGCGGCGGACGCTCGGAGTGGTTCACGAAATCTGTACCTATCAGCAACATCCCCCACATCCCTTTTGCTCAAGCAGGAGATGGCTCCGGAAGTGTAAACTTCTATGTCGCATTTCCACGCATGATACACAAGAACCCTCGTTCCGGTCGTTCCGCGACCCTCATTCCTTCCGCAGTCCAAATAGTCTGGCTCACTCAGGTCTTGTTGCCTGCAATAAGAGCCACCTCTCCCCAGGAAATACGCGAATACTGTGACTTTACCTACGAGGAGTGGAAGTGGAAGGCTACGGTCAACAACCAGCTCAAGACTTCCAGGACGCTCACACTGGACTCCACCACGATCGAAAACATGATCGACCACATGCGACTCCTTATCTCTCACAGTGACGACGGTCATCTTGATGCGTTTGGATCCTTCTTTTTCATCGCGGATGTGAGAGGCATCAAACTTAACACGGTCACCGTCAGAGGTCGCCCCATGGATCCTTTGCTCACCCTCTACAAGGAGATTCCGACCTTGGACTGGGAGCATATGATGCTCCGGGAGAACGGCCAACTTCTTCTCGACTTGGGCATCTCTTATCATCCCGATCCGGTAGATAACCAGCCCCTCATCGGCTTGTGGAAGCTCAATTCCATCCATGCATCCTATGCCAAGGCAGGGATGAACAAGCCGAAGGAATTCAAGACCTGTACCATGCCCAGACATGGTGGACTACAAGCTACCATGGAAAGCGGTCGAAGGCGGGCGGTGCAGCTCCCGTTCCGGTCCACATACAATCTGGTCTTCGAGGCCTTCCGCAGACCTGGTCAAGAAGAGAAGTTCTGTGCGGACGTGGAAGCTTATGTGAACACGGCAGTGTTTCAACAGACCTGTCATGACTTCATCCTGATCTATCAAGGATGCAAGACTAAGAGCTTCGGTGT
>JBBPQI010000117.1:0-12056 GCA_038092445.1 Gyrodon tennesseensis | reverse complement strand
TGTACATGTGAGCTAAAACTAAAATGAGCATAGTGAGGGAAAAAATAGCTTTTCACAGGTCTGTCTTGGCAAATTGCACACTGCAGCAGTTTGATAACATGGTTGGTAAAGAATTTGAGTTTGAAATGAATGATTTAGTTGAAAAGAAGCATTTGATATGTTAGCTATTGTTGTACAGATCAGGAAAGTGAAGTAGAGCATTGAAGGCTTATCTAAACAAGCTGTCACTCCACACTATTTTAAACAGCTGCAGCACCACATCCACTGCCCTTGCATTCAACAATCACAACTCCCAGCTTTCATTTTGTCTTCCTATCCTCCTTGTATAGAAGGATATAAGACTTAGTAACTGTACAAGCTACTGAGGTATTTAGTAGTACCTATAGAATAATATAAAATCAGGTACTTATTAGTATAGGTGCTAGAAATAAGTTATGGACTATCTCACCTCAGTAACTATACAAGTCATTGAGGTAAAGCAATATAACAAGATGAGAAAATATTTCCAGTGCTTATATAACTATAATTCCATGTGATATGTGATACTACAACACTCTACCCTAAATACAAAACCCAATAAAATTATCACCAATTCCAAGGTCACAATTGCATCCATGATAATAGAATACATAATGTAAAGGTGAAAGAAGAACTGGATGAATGCAAAGCAAATCATCAAGGCAACAATGGTGAGCATTTGCTCTTCCTCAAAGGATGGAATCAAGCTGGTGAGCTAATGTTTTGAAGGTGACTGTTCACAGGGTCATACTTTTGGCAGACCATGTATCTGACCTAATCATCTCAGTGAACAAATGTTGGCCTAAGGACAGCTCAGATTGGCCAGACTGGCAATGAATTGCAAGAGCTGGCCATGTAGAACTATGAGATCATTTATGAAGCAAGAGAGTGGGTATGCAGGAATTGGAGGTTAGAGTTGCTATAGATAGTGGTAAGTCAAGTCATACTATGAAACAGGAAGAGACAGAGGCAAATGGTACTGTGATGATGGACAATAAGGAGAAGATAGATTGGGAAAACAAGAAAACAAGAAAGAGGGGAGAAAGAGTGAAGGGGAAGAGGAAGGTGTGTGATGAAGAAGAGCAAGAGTGTGGACATCCATGCATGCATTGAGCAATTATATCCATGACTGCAACCCTGGGGAAGGTTTGGCAAGTGATGTGGGAAGAAAATGATGATGAGGATGATACAACCAAGAATGTAGCATTCTACCCACTTATGCCATTACTACTTCCTTTGGAGCAGGCATTCAAGCCTCCAATATCCCTGATGATTGAGCCCTACTTCACAGTGATGTCACTGCTATTGAACATGCCCTGTTCAAACTGTATCTGCAAAAGAATTATATGTGTTCCAAACAAATTGAACATTTGCAAAAAATGTCACATCAAAAAGAAACACTGCAAACATATGGTGGATTTGAAGCACAGGCAGTCAGAATGCTTCTGATCTTACATTTGGTGTCTGTCACATCCCAGAATCCACCAAGTTATCTCTGATACTTCTGACCCCAACTCCATGTAAATAATATGAACTCTGGATTCATCTTGACCCAGATGCACTTCCAGACTTCCAGACTTGCTCATGCTTAGTTCTTTCTTCATTTTAGTTACGTTCTCCCTTGTGTTCTATATGTATTAAACCCACCTCTTAGACTTTTCCAATCCGGTGCTTCACTTAGAAGCATAGCTCCAGCTTCTCCTTTACCAGATACATTCTACTTATGAATTCCAATTATTAATCCAACTCCAACTCTGTATATAAGGCCCTGTACTTACAATGTACAAACCTCAGTTTGAATATCATTATAGTTCATCCTCTTCTCTGATCAAGTTTCTTGACTTGCCTCCAACCCACCTCTGAACCTTTGTCCTGAAATAAGGGCAATGGAACTATTGACAAGGACACAACCCATATGTTGAAGCCAAGCCCTATCCCCTTCATCCTACTTAACTCTGGAGTTCCTGGAGTTATATCCAGAGAAGATCCATACTTAACAGTGTCAATTAACCTCTCTGCCAGCTATGAAAAGGGCATGGAATATATCTCACAGAATGTCTAGCATCTTAATCAGATCCTGTGAAACTGCCCTGATATTAGCTTTTATGGGGGTCATAAAGAGTAAGGTTATCCATGTGATACTCAGTATTGTTGACTGTGTAAAAAATAGAACTTTCTATTTCACAATTAGCAGAAACATTGCCACTGCTTTAGGATGTCTGTTCACCCAAGTGATGCTGTTGCTCATAAGCTATATGTGTTCTACCTGTCTCTTCTGCAGAGCCACAATGGCAGTTGTCAAAGCTTATTATCAAATATAAGCATACTATTTTCTTAAGAGTAATTTACTCACTGCAAAATCAATAAGAAATATTCAAGCAATTGCAGGCCCATCTTATCCTGTTCTCATTGCCACAACTTCTCTAAAGCTCCTTTCACTAGCCAGTCTTGGGCTGGATCCAGCATATACATTGAATAGACAGGTCTTTGTTACTGTTACGACTCGTCCTACCCCTATTCCTTTTCTTCCCCTTCTCCTATGCATGCTACGTTACCAAACCCTCTACGCGTCCTGCCTCGTTATTCCCATAGGTTGGCGCAGTTATTCTTCATTCTTCCCTAACATTCTACTTGGTTCCATCGTGTTCTGTCACGTTCAAACGCACCCTGTGCCCATTCGCTGACCAAGCGTTCTATTCCCTTCTATTACCTTCCACCGCTTGGTCATCCCTATTTCTACATACGTATATAAACCTCGCGTCGTCTACCTTGTCCTCAAGTTAGACTTCCTCTTAACTTCCACAATCCATTGTGCTTTGTCTCCTCCGAGTCTCCGTTCTACTCTTGAGTGAATGCTCGTCTCTGAACTCCTTAGGCAACACTTGTTGGCCTACCTTTGAACCTCCGTATCGTCAACGTTGACGATATCGACTGACTATAGTCAGAACTTCGAACCTAGTAGGAAACCCCCTAGGTCTGCATCTCGGTAGCTCCCTCTACCTGATCCTCTAAGAGGCTACGATTGTCCTTACCCAGGCCAGTCGTAACAGTTACTAAGGCAGAACATGAATGACTTCTTAAATAGAACTGTATAGTCAAAGTGATGCTTGTGGAGGTACTGGGTCATCTAATGAAATTGAAACAGGGGTGCATGTCACTTGAGATGCCATGGAGACAGTGCAATATTAGATGGTGGAGTGCAGAACTCAGCCTTGTTTAATTGGCCTTTCTCTGCACCCTGCTCCAACAGCATGCCTAAAGACCATTTTTTCCACTATGGTAGTAGTGGATTCTATGGAGCATGCTTATAGTTACCATTTGGCAGACAAATATTTGTTTTTATGTTTATGTTTATTTATATTGACAATCCAGGTCATCTATCTATATTAATTTATACAGATATGTCCAGTTAAGATTGTGTAATGAAATTCATGCTTACTATGTAGTTCCTTTCTTGTTTCACACAGTGTTGTTTCACTCTTTTGTTGCTTGTTTCTCTCATGCATCTAATGGTTGCTCTATCATTGATCGTTTTGATAAATCTGTCTATTGCTGTGTTGTCTCCACTGCTGTCACAACTAGCAGTCAGGGTTCTGTGCTCACTAGGGTGGTCATTCAGGTTGTATTTTGTGAAACTTGTTTCATGGCAGAGGTTCCCATTAATATTGCCAATATTGATTGTGATGTTGTTGTTGGTTGTAAGTGGATGACACTATTCCGGCTTGTGGTTGATAAGTGTCCTATTCCTCCCAATGATAATTCAGATTGTATATTTCCCTTGAATATTGGAGAGTCTGCTATTCCCATAATGTCCATTTATGGAAGTGGTTCTACCAAGTTGGTAGCAATGTGCAATGATTCATTATGTTCCATTCTATTTCAGCATGTTGAGTCATCTGTCCCCATCTGCCCTATTGAGGGGAGTATGTCAATATTATTACCAATTAACTGAGTTGATGAGATGAGCACCACATTGTCAGAGCAACTTCTACCATAGCTCTCTTACCAGTTGTGCGATGCAGTGTTGTGTTCTGAGCATTCAATTTATGATGCCTAAATGATGTTTCATTCTAACATGGACATTTTGCATCACTGTTGTGCTTTGCATGGAATTATCGTTTCTTATGGAGGTAATCATGCAGACACTTTGTTGAAGCATTTCTTTATGGGTATGTGCACTGTTGTGGGAAATGGTAATGTGCCTGTTGCATGTAACAAGGTCTATTGTGGTGTTTGGAGCCAGGCAGGTGTAATTTCTGTCCTGATCAATTCTATCTTGTGACCTGATGCCCTCTGTTCTATGGAGTATTTGTACATGATTGCATGTGCAATAGGTCTTGTCACATCTGGAGCAGAAGTTGAGCAATGCAAGCTCATCATGTTGTTAAAGGATTTTAAAATGAGGAGTGCTCCTGCTTATCATGATATTGGGCTATGAAGTCTATTTCATATATTGGAGCATGTAAATTGTACATCCCTTCTGGCTCTCAGCTTTGTGCATGGTTTGGTACTCACAGGTGGTCAGAAAGGTATGTGTAATGCATTGATCTTATATCTGATAATGGAGGAATGTGCTATTCAATCATGCTCAAATCTCCCTATGTGTTTTTCTGTTGTTCA
This sequence comes from Gyrodon tennesseensis, assembly GCA_038092445.1. Taxonomy (NCBI): domain Eukaryota; kingdom Fungi; phylum Basidiomycota; class Agaricomycetes; order Boletales; family Gyrodontaceae; genus Gyrodon; species Gyrodon tennesseensis. The sequence continues at coordinate 7,418 of JBBPQI010000117.1, read as the reverse complement.
TGAATATATGTTGGACTCAATGATGTTGAACAAGGACACTTTACAAATTCAGATATTGAAGGCAATGACCCCATTTATTAACATACTTCCACTGAAGCAGATACTGCAGCTATACCATATTCCATTTGAACCAGAATTTAATCTTGCAAGGCTACATGTGTGTCTAAGGATGTTAGTCTATCATCTGAAGTGATGGCAGATTCAACAAAGTGATACAATTTCTTGCATGAAATGGCCCTTGTGTATCACTAAGCAGCACAAAACTGAAATAGTTTGCAGTTTTTGTAATGCAACTTTGTCCACCATCCTAAAGACCAATGTTTGTGCATCATGTAGCACAAAATGTTTGGATAGTGAGCTCTCCACTGTGGATGTTGTAGAGGTAGATCTTAATCTACTCAAATGACCTGATAGGCATGTGATGGATGGAAAAATTGTATACTCTGGATGAATTGATATTCAATGCTTCATACCACCAATCAATTCATGTTTACAGAAGCTACATGACATTCTCATTGCATGAAAGAGTATTGTTTTCTCTTGTGAGAATGTACCTACCTTATGTTTGTATGTTCATTGCCAGTAATGTTTACAAAAGGGAAGAACTCCTGATCTCTTATTGGCTAATCATCTATTTCTTCATAAGATACCTTCTAAGTTACATAGATTAATCATTGTGAAAGAAGCAATGGTTGCTCATTGCAGAGCAAAGTTATGAATTATTCAATTACAAGAACATAAGGGGAGTTCTGTTCCTAATACACAGTGTGGTATGTGTGGTCATATTATCATCTATTCTTAGGAACTGGACAGAGTTTTTGATATTCTTTCACCTTTCATTGATGATGTCATGACCCTGATTTGTGTTATTTTCATAGACTCTATACCTCCTTCAACTAATTGGATGTGCATGCACACTCATCCCCTTGTGGTTAGAAAAGAAAGGGTGTTCATGGCATTGACATGATTGTGTGCACATAATCTGTTCTACAAGGATGTTACAATAAATTATATAGTACTTGATGCTATTGAAAATGGAGATATTTTACCTGTGCATGTTGAAGTCATGCCTCCTTCATCACAAACAGATCCACTCACATCATAGTACAATAGCATTGTGCATGGCAATTGGTCATCCCAGTCTAAGTCCAATTTAACAACACATGATGATATTTTTGAGACTGTCATGGTCACAAATGTTGATCCATGTGCACTATTTCATATGCTTTGTGCTGTGGCTATGGAGCATGCCATGAAACAGGAAAAGGGTTTTGTTCAAATTTCACATGATTCAAGGCTAGTGAATGACATTAACAATCCTATATTCTTTCCTTTAATATATCCTACTCTTTTCCCCTATGGTTTAGGAGCTCCTGAGAACTATTCCAGGAAGCGGCAAGTATTTTTGAAACATCATGTAAAACATTTGTTGAAACTGTCTGACCCACAGTTTCAATTACACTATTCATTTGTGTTTACTGCATTCAACATACTGCAGAGAAGAACAATACTTCTTTATTCCAGTCTCAAAATTGATTGCTGTCTATTCAATGCATTCAGGTCTGACTTCATGATTGTCTCACTGTCTGCTGTTTGTGCAGTAGCTGAGAGAGCACTTGGCAGTGATCATAACATATGCTTTATAGGAGAAGAGAGGCAGGTTCAAGACTTGTTGAAGTAGGTGTTGCATGTAATGTCCAATGTAGATGAATCTAGTAGTGCAAGAGTGTTGAAATGTAATGAGATCAGGACATTTGATGGTTGAAAAGGGTCTACCATCTTTTTAAATCACAATCAACCCTGTGGATGTGTACAACCCTATAGTTACTTTCTTGTTAGGTAATGAGATTAACTTTGACAATATCATGTCTAAAAAGAACTCTGACTACTGGTCACAGTCAATTCTTGTAGTAAACAATCTAATTGCTGCTGCATATTTCTTTCATCTGTGTATTACTGCATTCTCTCAAATGGTGCTGTTTTACAATGCTTCATCCTCTGTTTATTCTGTTGATGGTCCACTCAATGTTCTGGATCATGTGAGCACTTACTACAGTTGTGTAGAAGTGCAAGGGCAAGTTAGTTTGCACTGTCATATGTTGATCTGGTTAACAGGGAGTCTAAATTCCAACAAGATTAGATGTAAGGTGTTAGAAGAAGGAGACATTGAGTTTAGGAATTGTTTACTTGTATTTCTAGACAATGCTATTTTCATGTCAGTTCTGGAAGATCTGATTTCAGAAACTGATATCAATTTGTCTGTTCACCATAATATCTGAACAATCAGTTGCTCCATTGAGCACAATCTGAATACAATGAGTAGGAGGAGCATCAATATTCCAATGCTCATCAGTGAAACAAACATTGTTTGCAAAAAGGAAACACTTCGAGCATTGAACATGTTCACTATAAGTGGTATAAGTAATGTAGGCTTTCAGTTAAGGCTTCGTAATATAGTCGGTAATGTAATATAGAACTGCTTTTGCAAAATTACCAGATGCAATGAACTGAATATCCATGTTACAACATACACACTCCAGCATGGTCTCATTATAGTAATTAACCATTTCATCCAAGTAGCACAGACAGATGTCTCCTGTTTGGTCATCAACATAACTTTAACCAACAAAATTCTTGTCATCCAAGTTAAAGTGACATATTCTCAGATCTGGTGGACCCTTTCAATATTTGAAGCACATCACAGTATATTTATGCAGCTAATAAGCTCTTGCTAGGAATTTTTTTGCCCCTCATCTTTTATCTTGTATTATCACATACATTCATTCTAAATCTGCCAATAGCTAAATCAATTGTGATTGACTTCAACTTGAACTCTGATCAATGCCATGCATACATGCATGTCACCCAACAGGCAATGATGGAATGCCTGTCTTCTTTTCATATGTACATAGATAGCATAGGTGGATTAGGGAAAACACATGTAATATATGGATTCTTGAGTTCTTTAAATGAACAAAACAATTTCATCAGTTCCATGTTTGCTCATTCATGGATATGGCAGCTAGAAATATATTTGAATCTACATTGCATTCTGTGTTAAACTTGAATGATAGAAAAGATAGTAAGTTTTCCAGGAGGGGTTGATATAACTTGATAGCAAAATGAAAAGGCATGGACTTTCTTCTCATGGATGAAGGGTCTGTGATTTGATATAAGATGCTCATGTCCATTCATGATGTGTTGTGTGCAGCAAAAGGGTTAGATTTACCCTTTGGAGGTATTAACATTATCTTTGCAGGTGACTTTGCACAATTACCTCCAGTGGGTCAATGATTGTTGTATAGTTGTTCAATGTTTGGAAATATTGCAGATCCAAATGCTTACACTGATGTTTTCAAAAGACTTTTGTGGTTGTCCATTGATGTTGTTATCTTGCTAACACAATCAATATGCCAGTCTGATGATTGAAACAAAGAGTTCCTGCAATTGTTGACCAAACTTCATGTTTTGTCCCATGTACAACCTTCATGGGAAATCAGTAAATGGTTGAATGCACCCATTATTGTATGTAGCAATGATGCTAAGAACACTTTGAATAAAAGAGCAATGCTTGCATTCAGTTGACAGAAGGATCAACCAGTGTATTGGTATGAATGCTATGACACTGTGGATAATAAATTATTGGATGAGGAGGAGTCTTGTTGTTTACAATGTCTACATTCAGATGAGATACACCAATGGTTGGCAAGTATACTGCTTGTAATTGGGATGCTGGTCATGATTACACAGAAATTTGATGTTGAGTCCAGTATTGTCAATGGTTGCATCAGAATGCTGGTTAGTGTACAATATACCATCAATGGCATGAGCAGATGTCACACAGTGTCCTGTGTGGTACATATCCCATCCACAGCTAGTGATGCTCTTCTGTACCTCAACCCCTTTCACTCTGTTGTACTTGTGGACACTATTGATGTTCATATTCATCATCCCTTTCATACAAGGGTACTAAAATTTAAGCATACTCAACTTCCCATCTTACCAGGATTTGCAATGACAGTTTATAAATTCCAAGAAATAACAGTTGACCACACAATTGTTGATTTTGATGGATATAAAGGAACTGAATCACCTTATGTCATGCTGTCATGCATGAAAACTTTGGATGGACTACTTGTTTTGCAACCTTTTACTATTAATTGCATTATATGTTGTCAGTCTGAGGACATCAGGTGTGAGCCCAAATAACTCAAAATCATAAATCTCTTAACTCTTATTCATTAGTTGATTGAACACATTTGCTCAGATGCAGAGCAGGTTTTGTCTATGCTTACTGGTGGGACAACACACTCATTAACAATATTCTTATCCACTTTCACAGCATGCCTACAATGTACTTGTGACTTTGTGTCAGTTCTGCATGATATAGAACACAGTGTCAATATCCATAGTATGGAGATCACCCTGGAAACTGATAATGTGTCTCCAACTTTGCAAAAACATCTATTGATACAAAGAACAGACAATGAGCATGAAGAAATATGTAATATCTGATAGACAAAAAGTAAATATAGTCGATTACATCAGCTGTCAGTACTTCAATTTTGATAGCCCACAGTTCCTGATTAGCCATATACCTTATTGTAAATGTATTTCAGCCCTTCAGCTGTCAATGAAAGAAATTCCATTGGATACATTATCTTACCTTGATATGTAGTGTGAGCCTCCTCACTTAAAATTTTCAACTGACACATTCAAGTTCTCTCTATTTCCACCATGGATTCTTTAGTGTCTGTATCCAATATCTATGACTCTGTCTATGACAGTCTACTTAGCATGCCAGCACATTTGGTGCTTGCTCAATCCTTATATGGTATTGATTTCAATCATCACATCATCGCAAACAACATCTGGGAGTATCAATGTGTCAATGGTTCTGAAATCTTTGAAACCATTCTTGTTGGCGAAATGCATCCAGCCAAATGTGATACATGACTATCAGTGAGAGGAAATCATTTCCTCAGCTCCATGTTCAATGTATGTACTTCTTATTTATTGTGTACCCCATGTAAATCAATTGACAACTGTTCCTGTGCTTTTAGCTGATTCAGATTAATGACAAAACCTGTGTCAAGAATGTACTTGTCCTTGGCAAACTGGAACATTGCTCCAATGACTTTGCAAACTTATGGGACAACCAGCTAGTAATATTGTGTAAGGTGACCAGCAAGACAGATGAGAATTAACTGGTAAAGTACATTTCCTATAAATTGACAATAATTCATTCTTCAACACTTATTGCTTGTTAAAATATCCAAATTAAGAAGTGAACTGCCCATGCTGGTTCTGACAATGCTGGAGATACTGACTATATTGTGATTGTAACTGACCCCATGTATACCACTACCAGATCAACTTCAAAAACCAACAACAGCTATGATCATAAGAAAAGAAAGATATTAGGTGACCAGTCAGTGGCCATGAAAGCATCCAGTTCAAAAGAATTCAATGTTAATAACAGCAATGATATTACTATAGGCTTCAACAATGACTGCAAGTCAGAGATGAATGCTACTCATCATGATAGTGTCAATATCAAAAAAAAAGGTAATGTTTGCTATATCAATGTGCCATATAATATTAACATTATCTCATTCAAATCCATATTCACCATCAATAATTTATACCCCCCCTCTGTCTTACCTAACTATGGCAGTGATCTTTTCAAGCAGGTGAATGCAAAACTGCATCAACTTGATTTCAGAAACATTAAAGATGAGCTCATCTCCCCTAATCAATGGTTCTCTGAATTGCATCTGGAGTCTTTAGTAATGGTATGTGCTACACTTTACACTTTCAATTGGAACAATTATTGTGTAAGTTAATGTCATACTGTGCTGAGCTTTCAATATTAATCATGTCACTATCTAAAGGTATATCAATGCAATGCTCACATTGTCCATGTTTTCTGTTGATCCAACTTGGAAGTTGAACAATAAAAGCAGACCAATCTTGACCCTGATGCTTTCCAACTGGATACACTTTCAGAGGCTGCTACATTGGTTTCTCCAGTCCAACTTGGAAAGTGCTGAGCTTGTGACTAAAGACTATTTACTGTGATTGTAAATGTACATTAATTGATGGCTCCTTCATTCTGTACAACTGAACATTCATCATTTGCAGAACTGTTATGCACAACCTCTTATAAAATGTGCCCACACTTCATTTGCTTAACCATTGACCCTGTTTGCTCACTCCAATATATGCAAACTGATACTTTCCACAATGTCTTCTGTTTCAAAAGAAGTACTTTATATATATATATATACTTGTTTCAACACAGTATTTATTGGTCATGACAACATACTGTTTTGCAATGCATTTGAACAAAGAGTTTATTAATAGAACATTCTAGTTTGCATGCTCTGCTCAAAAATTTTCCCACAAGATGATATCAATTATTGTCAATGACCATGTTCTTATAAGAAGGACATGTTTTTGATCCTTTCCTTCCATGAGCTTGAATATGCTATTGTACACAATCAGTTTGGTATCACATTCTATGTTATATATCAAAAGGTGTTCACAACTCCAGATTGACATCAATATCATCTTGTGTAACCTTAGTTGTTATATAAGCATGAATTCCATTACAACCTCTGTAGCCATCCAAATATAATACATACACCACAACAAACAATTTCCACACCAGATCTGCAACAGCACAAGTAACATATACAGTGCTTCAGACAACAACATGATCTTGCATTGTTTGTAACAATCTTTCCATTCAATATACCACTACAAATTAATCCTGTTCAAGGCATAGTCATACTCATCAATGCAATTGAGTACTCCACCTGTGATCATGCTAGCATTTGTCATGAGTCTGCAAGATTTTGTATAATGTAATTTTGCTACTCACCTGCCTACAATAGAGTCTACCAATGCAACATCCTCAAACTTAGTGCATGAGAATTGCCTGTGTTTTAGCATGATGACATTCCTGTGCAACAATCAATTTTCTGCTGCACCCACATAGAACTTGAGCAGTGATTGGTTGAGTGGCATCTTCAAATTCTGCAGCTAGTAGAAAATTATATACACATGTGCAAATGGAATTGTGTGCAATGTTGAAAACCACTTAGAGGTCACACATCAAATGCCAATGAACATGGTGTTGGAACTGCAAATATAAAAGTTTAAAAGCTGGATGTTATACAGTGGCTCAAATAAGTGTTCCAATGTTGGGCCATTTGGGAAAGACTTGACATTTGCAAGAGAACCAAGATGAATTAGCTCTAATCCTTGCAGGGTCATCAATAGCCCCAACCTTTGCCCTGAAGATGAGCCCTTAGTCATGTGATTTGGTTGCCATGGCACTAAGATATAACCATATTAAAATGTCATGTCATTGGGACACTTATTTGACCATGATGTTATTAGTCATTATATGG
>JBBPQI010000116.1:0-12057 GCA_038092445.1 Gyrodon tennesseensis | reverse complement strand
TTCGTGCTTCAGTGCCGCTGCGGCGAGACTGACAACCTCGAGAACCTCGAGGTCCGTCACGTTCCACTGCCCATATCATTCCTTGACTCATCAACGGCACCCCCTCCCATGTCCAGGCCACGCTTGAAGCGACCTCTAAAATGTTCCCGAGCGTGAAGACATCCAAGAAACCCAAGAAATCTAAATCCCAGCCCACACCCCCTTTTGGGAACGAACCCTCATCCATCGACATCCTCGTGGACGTGATGATAGGCCTTTTGGAACGCACGAGCGCGTTCACGCGGTCGGTCGCCAATGAATCCTTTTCGCACGTCACGAGTGCCGTACAAGGGAGTACTATAGATCTGATTCTGAATGTGAGTAGTGGGCTCTCCTTTTTTATTTTGTAGTACTTTTTCCAATGGCGCGAATTCCATCTAGCAATTGGAACGGCGGGATCCGAGCGACTTGGTCGACGGAGATGAGGAGATGGGCGGTGGCCATGATGGTAGCGACAACGGAAGCGACGAAGAGGACGAGGACGAGGACGAGGACGAGGAAGAAGAAGAGGAAGAAAGCCCGGGGGAAGAGGAATCCGGAGAGAGCAACTCGGAGGAAAGAGACGATGAGGCTGCTGAGCAAGTACGCAAGAAAATAGAGGACGCACTAAAAGCGACCGGGATGGACGATGGGGAAGACAATTCGCAAGAGGACTCTGACGAAGAGCAGCTCATGGACGACGAGCAGATGATGGCTCTCGACGACACCCTCGCAGAAATTTTCCGTACGAAGACGAACGAACGAAAATCCAAACAAGGTCTGTTGACACTCTTATTTTATTTTGGAAGTGGGGGATGCTCAAGTGAAATATCAAGGAATCGATGCTCAACGAGAAGCAACACATTTCAAGAACAGAGTCCTCGATCTCGTGGATATCTATGTCAAGCGGGAGCCTCAGAGTCCTCTCAACGTTCGACTCGTCCTACCATTGGTCGAACTTGCGACCAAGAGTGGCATGGATGAACGCCAACTATCCGATAAAGCCAGCGGTATCCTTAAGAATCGACTCGTCAAATCAAAAGACGTGCCCACGACCGCGGCGCTGGACGAGGTCGAGACGGTGCTCCGAGAAGTGCATCGACGCGCACAGAGGTCGCATGCGTCGTCCTCTGATGCCCTGGGCATGCTTAGCCAAGCCAGTCTTTACCTCTGCCGGATTCTGGTGTCCCTGAACGAGGGGGACGTGGCCATTGGGGTGTACCAAGAGTCGCTTGACGATTACGTATCGCGGAAGGCGTCGCAACTCGCGTTCGGCTTCTTCCAAGATTGGGTGCGTCGTTTCCCTGCGCTGGGATGGAAGCTGCGAGAGAGCATCTTGGAAGTGTCTCCCAGGGCGGTCAATCTGTACCGGAAATGTCAAGCATTTCAGTTGTTGCATGTCATATTGAGCCAGCCAGCCAAGGTATGTGTGCCTTTCTTTGTCTAAGGATGATCTCGATGGGGTTGCTCATCAATCCTAGGGAGAAGAACCAGTGGCGACCGCCACGTTCCAAAAGGCGTTGCAAAAGACCATACTGGACCTGATCACTCTTTCTGTCGATGACGACCGTGGTCTATCGCCAACTCAAATAAAAGACCTCGTGAAGCTCGTTCTGTTCTGCATCCGTCAGACTCGCAAGAGCACGGCGTCTTTGGCCATCGAGGTTTGGGATCCAGTCGCGTGGAAGGTGCTTCATGACCAACTGTCCTCGAGCAACCGTTTCAAATCATCGTCGTCGGTACTGAATATGTGTCGTGAGGTGGAGTCCACTGCCGCCCAGTGCCAGCAGGCGATTGGGGGGAAACGCAAGGCGGAGTCGGACGAGGCAATAGAAGCTGACCCGTCAAAAAAGTCCAATCGGAAGAAACAAAAGAAAAAGTAAATGATAACATGCAATTTGATGCAGTGTTAATTCTCCATACATTACGTCCGTTCCCCATGGAGTAGGTTGGAGTACATCGACAAGTCAGGCATTCAGGAAAGCCACACGAGTAAGGCTTCCCACCCGAACATGTGTACGGTCTATGTTGCTTTATATACTGCACAAGTGGCCCAGGCAGTCAGTTCGGAATAAACCGACCAGCAAGGGATTCCAGACATGGTCAGTAAAAGCAAGGACAGGTGGGGGAGCGCAAACAAGCTGGCCCCTACGCCTGTGATGATGTAATCCTCGTACGGAGCGCTTGGAGCGCAGTAAGATCGTGCTTTTTTGTGAAGCATTGCTCGACAAGTTGAGCACATCGTCGAGCTCTGGGGAGCGAACGCTTAAACCAACACCAAAGACGTCGAGTAAAACTTGTGTGTCACCTGTTAAGTCTGCTGCGGGACTCGATGACAGTCCGACATGCTTCGGAACGTTCTTTGGCTACGCTGAGGATGGACTCTGGAATGCCCGCAAGGCGGGCACATTCTACTCCGAAGGACTCTTCAGCAAACCCATCGGTCAACTGGTAGAGGAATGTGACGTCTCTCCTGCCATCAATACGGCTATCCGTCGTATATCCCATGTGCAGGTTCTGAACGTCATCTGGGAACTGCCGTTCCAAATCGACGGCAATGAGGGGATAGTGCGTAATGAACAATGTCTTGCATTTGATATTTTCCACAAGATGCTGAAGAACTGCGTCCGCGATTGCCATCTATGACCGAATGAGCGTCTTTTGGTGTTGAAAACAGGGGTTAAGGGACGCACGCCATCCGCAGTTGAGGTACCTCTTCCGAGCTCGTCCAGAATCACGAGGCTCTTCGGGGTTGCTGTCTTCAAGATCTCGTTCGTCTCTGCCATTTCAACCATAAATGTTGAGCGGCCACGCGCCAATTCGTCAGATGCTAACGCGGGCATCAGTTAATATATCCAGATGGAGACAACAGACGCCTACCGCCCATCCTAGTGATGATTCCGTCGCACATTCCAACCCTTGCAGCCCGCGCGGGAACGTATGACCCAATTTGAGCCATGATAGCGATTAGGGCAACCATTCGGACCGCAGAGCTTTTGCCTCCCATGTTCGGACCCGTTATGATGACACTACGAGGGGAATCCCCACCCACTGATAGAGAATTGGGTACGAACGGGTCAGATCTCAACGCTTCAACCATGGGATGACGGCCATCTATGATGTCAAGTACATCTTCGTCTGTGAACTCAGGTCGTACATAACCTTCTTGCAAGGCGACGCGGGCAAGGCTGAAAAGACAATCCACGATTCCAAGTTTGTTGATGGCGTCTCGTAGCAGGGAATAATGAGATTGAGCGATTCCATCCAGAAAGGCGCTATACGCTTTGTTCGCCTCCGCGGTAAGCAACTCCCTGCATCTCGCCCGCTCTTGGATCAACTTCTTGACCTCGGGAGTATGATATCGCCTGCAGTACTTTGTGCTGGAATGGACCATGAGCACGTGTTTCGTCTGTCTATATGAGTATTTACCTTGACACCAGATCCCAGCTTACTGGAGGATCTCTGTTTTCGGACTTCTTGAGCTCTACAAGGAACTAGGTAATATCAGGGATCCGCACAAATCATGAGACATGTAACGTACTTCAACCCCCAGCACATTGGTCCATTGGAGAGACGGCATTCTAAGGATTTTGCGGACTGGGTTTAAATCAGTGCCTGAATTACACCAGGGGGGGCAAGGCACCATACTTCGCTTCAGCTCCTCCTCGAGCTCAGTTTCAACGGTTTGAATCATCTGGTCAAGTTAAGAAGGCGACGTGTGAATGAATCGAAGAGGACTCACTAATGCATGGTCTACGAGCATCGGGAATCGTCGCGTATCTCTCCATAAAGATTCCTTCTTCCCTTCGGCAGCACTCTTGAGGGAAATTGCACCCAAATACTCCCGGACTGGGGATTTGAGTTTCGGTAACGAAAGAACTATCTCGTTCAACAACTTGGAGTGGAAGTCCCCCAAAGAACCCTCCTCAAAGCCATCGAACGCCGTGGCGACTCTGTTTAGCGCAGGCAACAGAATGGCAAGTTCTTGAGGGGAACACTACGAAAGTATTGAATGTTTGATCAAGGGCCTAGAGTGCGGGGAATCTGACCTTGCCATACTGAATCCGACACAATCCCTTGGCGAGGTCAGGTAGCTTCTTCAGGACTTGTCGAAGGGCAACCAGTTTTTCCGACGAACTGGTAACTATTTCCTCTATGGCATCTATCCTATCTTGGAGGAGCCTAAAGGTCCGGCTGTGTCATTTCAACAGAGTGGAGATGATTTGAAGACTAACCGCTTGTCCGTGAGTGGTTGACCGACCCAACTCTTCAACAACCTTGCCCCAAATTTGGTGGTTGTGCGATCAAGCACCCAAATCAGAGATCCCCTGGCAGTATAATCTGTCTGGTTTTGGTATACTTCCCTACAACATCCAGTTAGACTTAATTTTTAGCAACGGTTAAGGAACGAACAAATTCGCCAATGTGCTGGCATTCAGAAGCATGTGCGTCCTATCCGCGAATTTCGTGAAAAACCTAGCGCCGAGGAAAGCGTCTGCGATGTGAAACGACGAGAGGTAGTCGATAGCATGCGCCAGGGAAACTACGACCTGTTGAGGAAGGCTCGCAATGACTCCAAGTATGCCGTCTGCGAAGTGTCACTAACATGTCGCTCACCACCTATGCGAGGGCACTCACTCATTGAAAGATCCTCAGCATTGGCATTAGTTCTGTCAGAATAAAACTCCGTCACAAAGTCAAACGCCACAGAAAATTTCATCCCGTTCCCGTAGCGCTCTGTGCGTATTTTCTGCCCGCTGTGGATAGAACTGGAAGAACATTTAGCCTTTTAAGGGTGTATGATGGAAATATTGACCCAGCAAAGTGGCGCAGGACTTTTTCGGTGAGCTTACTCAGACCCTGTTCAGGCAGCACCAGCTCAGCCGGTCGAGTGTGCACGAGCCGGGTCTAAATCTCTGTGAGCACGATCAATTTGCAAAAAACCATGTTAGGCTGACCTCAAGCTCAGAGCGCATGATAGTGTCTAGCCCTTTTCGTGTGAAAGGGAAGGAAATTAGATGTGCCCGAACTCACCCTCGAATTCATCCCAAACAACATCACCCGTGCTGGGTGTGATAGCAATCATACTTATCGATACACGGTCTTCCGCAGTACCACCCCTTTCCGGAACTTCCGTGAAGCAAACGAGAGGCGGAGCCGCATGCTTGTCCAAGTCATCCACTGATTCGAGCTCATCAACATAGCTGTGAAAATTTGTCACCACACAAACAATGGGTGCTCCACATCGCCTTACGTCGTGGCCGTGTACAAGTGAGTCAGTTTTCTTTCAAAGAGTGTGTTCCTAGTTTCGCTGGCTTTTTTGAGTGCTGCGGTCTCGATCTGTTCGACAATTCCAACTTTGTATCCTTGCGAGAGAAGTCTAATCCTATGTAAGGTTCGTTCAGAGCGAGGCAGTGGAGGACTGACTTTTTGAGATGTACGTCACGGCGATGGACTGGGATTGAAGCGGTTAGCAGATTACGCCGCCGGTATGCAACAATGCCAAGTTCCTGGCTGGCAATCTGACGACGAGAATAAACAAGGCTATTAGTTTGATGAGCAAGAATATCACACCGAAGCGCTCTCTTCGTAGAAGTAGTATTTATATCCCAATTCGATCATTAAAACCACCCCGGGGTGGTCCTTGATAAACTTCAATGACTATAATTGAACGAGAACATTGTTAAAAGTAGCATGCAAACAGTCAATTAAACTTGCCTGTAATTCAGCTGGTGTGTATGGCTGCCCGCTGGGTCCAAGCGCTTTCGAGGTCCCCTTACTCTTTGCTGAACGTGTGAGCAACGATTTACCCTTGCCTTTGTTAGACTTGTGAGAGAATATTTCCGTGAGGTTCCTGAATGCTTCGTCCGAGACATCGGACTCGGGAGCTTCGTCTTGATCCTGGAGAGACTCGTCCTCGGATGGTTGAGCTTGCTGCTCTCCGTGACATCGTTGACGTGCAAAGCTGCTGTTCCCCGAAAGCAGTACGCGCTTGAACTCCTCGTGACGTCTCTTCTTCTCGTCTTCATCTCTCGCGACGGGTCTCTCAACGGAAGGTTTTCGCGTCCTGTCAAAACGCCACTGATCGGCAAGGGAGATTTTCTCTTCTACCTTCAACTTCTTGATGGGCGGTTGTCTGTCAACCTCTGAATCTTCCAAGGTCAAGTCAATCGGGGAGTGTGGACGCTTCCCCTGTACAGCAGGTTGCTGGGAGAAAAAGGAGGAAATCCGGGGTTGTTTTTCGGTATCAGAAAGCCCAATAGCCATGTTTCGCTTCATTGTAATAGCACAGCAGTACCGTGACTAGTGTAGGTCGTCCCAGTTGCAGCAACTCTTGGCTTTACCCCTTTAACGTCACATTAATGGGTCACGTGCGCATTATAGGTTTCTAATTCTGTACGTAGGCCTTACCCTGACCAAGTGCACGAATATGTCCTACCGTACCGTGTTCTGTTGGATTCGGCCGAATCTCGCTTCTCGGGCCTCTGCGCGAGTCTCTTGGAGGCCTGTACCAACATTCACCCTCCGAAACTACGTGACTACAACCCAAGAAAACGCGGTAGTTTCGGAAACCACCCGTGTGTTATTAGTTAACCTTGTATTAACATGTGCTGAAATCCATCCAAGGTGCCGAGAAAACGTTGAAACGTTTCTGGAAGACTGTTGGGATTGATTCTAGGACGGATGGGATTGCCGTCACCTTGGACAAGCGCGCGTTGAAGACACCATCCGGGCACACACTGTTGTTACCAGAGAACAAGCGTTTGGTGGCCACGCTCATCGCCAATGAATGGGAAAACCAGGACACGGTGTTGAAACCACACGCACTACCAATGGTAGGTAATCTCGTTTAGTACTGGAGAAGGGGGGTTGCGGACTTTTTAGACGTCCATCGCATCCAGAGCTATTGACACTGTACGAGACGAGAAGATTCGCTCAGAAGTTCAGGAAGCATTGCTAAACTACCTAGACACAGACACTATCTGGTACGCTAACACACAATGGGATTGGATAGTACTTACATGCATGCTTAGTTTTCACCACGACGATCCCGAGTCATTGGTCAAGCTGCAGAAAAAGTATTGGGATCCACTTCTCGAGTGGGCTAGAGGTACCTTTGATATCGAAATACGTGTTCACCGATCTATTTTATTCAACTCGCAACCCGAGCGAACGCGACAGATTCTCAGCAGTGTCCTGGCGCAGATGGACCCTTGGGAGATGGCAGGTGCGTCATGCCCTACAGATAGTGAGCTAGCAAACTAAGCATGCTTTTTGCTGAAGCCGTGGAGCGGGCCACTTATGTCACAAAGTCATTCTTCATTGCTTTGGCCCTCGTCAAGCGCCATTTGACCGCAGAGCAGGCGGCTCTTGCGGCTCAAGTCGAGGTGGCAAGTCAGATAGAGAGATGGGGGGAAGTTGAAGATTGTGAGTTCCGGCCGTCTTGTCGGGGTTTGAAGTTTTCCCCTGCGTTCCTGCCACTTGAATCTTTACTAACCAATCCTGTTCCATAGCCCATGATGTAGACTATCATGATGTTCGCCGGCAGTTAGGGAGTGCCGCTTGCTTGATCACTAATATGGGGCCCTAGAATGCGGCGATAATCATTCGGCTATGATGTTTGCACGCGTTTCGCATGCTGCATCAGCTTTTACCTCGCTCTATTTCCCCTAACTCTCCATGTCAGATTGGACTCCGAACACTGGAACCTGGTACCCATGAGGTCATATGATTGATGTGTGTAAATATCCATATCAAACCTTATGGTAGTAGTACACATTGTGTCCAGAGGTTTCCCCGCACAGTCCAAGTATATTCCCGCCTTTACTAACAATTCCCGACCCCTTCGCAGGCCTGATTGGATTGACTGAGGAACTCTGCACTGGGCTGTGATTGTATTCAGACCGGGATTCGCACTGCCTTGTGTGAATGACACCCAGACATCGATATCAATCTAGTATGGGTACCGATTGTGTGGACCTTCACAGCGAAAGATAGTGGTGGTACTCGCCCCTCTCCTGGTTTCCGACTCTTCAGGTCTCAGAGCACTTCCACGAGGCACGATTAATTCACCTTGGCCTCCGATTAATTGCCCACAACTAACCCCGCCGATGATTCAGGGGGTTGTGCGCAGCTAAGCAGCATATTTCGGTGAAAGGGTGTGTTGGCTATATTGGCAATCTCTCACTACCCGTGGTCCACCGTGGCCACCGGTTTCGATTGCATGAACCTATACTGTGACTGTGTGTCCCGAAAATCCGCATGGACACTCGCGCCTCAACGTCAACTAGTCGTCACGACGAATGCGTGTCCCCTAAATTTACTGCGAATAGCTGGCAATGGGTGAGACCAATTGCGACTTGTCAGGGGTGACAACGAACTCGAATGGTAACTCGACCACCGCGCTGCTGTTCCCAATACAGGCCTACAGCCTCATCCAGAGCAAGATCTGCTGGGAGAAATGATTTAACACTTGACATAGAGTTCCACAACGGAACTTACGCAGTGCTTATGTCAATAGCGAGACAATCGGCGTTGGAGTATCCCTAATTAACATTATGCTGTGTTTCCCCGGTGTAGAGTGAGAATTCAGCCTTGGCTGGGGAACGTAGAGTCGGTGAGCGGGAGCGGTCTCCCGAGAAAACGGTGCGGTGCCACTGACCAGATTCCGACCCTTCTTGAAATACATTGCATTGCCACGAATGATGACGATGACCGGGTCCGATCCGCAAGAAAGTTTGGTTATTGGACCCTGCCTATGCTCACGCCGCACCGCATGGTCTCGCGAAGCTTAAAT
The DNA here is from genome assembly GCA_038092445.1 of Gyrodon tennesseensis. Classification (NCBI taxonomy): domain Eukaryota; kingdom Fungi; phylum Basidiomycota; class Agaricomycetes; order Boletales; family Gyrodontaceae; genus Gyrodon; species Gyrodon tennesseensis. The sequence continues at coordinate 3,242 of JBBPQI010000116.1, read as the reverse complement.
ATTAACTCTGGATGGCGAGCGGAGTACTAATGGATTCTGCTTCCACACTCCCCGACTGCGGCCATAGCGTGTACACAAGTCGTTATTGCGAAGAGAACATCTATTTGCTTATAAAACGCTTCCTAAATCCATCGGGGGGCGAGCAGCAGTGGGATGTTTTTTCTGTATTTATCTCCAATCCGACAAGAACGGTAACCAGTGTAGACAAGGATTCATATGACTCTCAAGTTTATTCGCACTGGCAGGTGGCATTGTGGAACCAGCGAATGGGATTATCCAGAGACATAGCGGTGATATGGGACTATCACGTCGTCTTAGCGCTGCGCGAGCGCTTGCAAGTGCGTAGCGAATCGCCGAATTGTTGTCTGACCGGCGGGTGGGGTACTTGGATTTATGATCTTGACACCTGTCTCCCCACCCCGTGCGACTGGAAAGGTGCGTACTAACAGTCATATGGTCCGGTTTGTTCCTTTCGGAAGTTCATTAATCACTCCGGATCTTGTCTAGTGTATGTTGATGAGACCTTCCCGGTGGCCGCTGGCACTCCACTGCAATATCGGAGGTGAGGAAAATTCGAATTCTTATCTCGGTGGCAAACCCACTGTTCCCCATCAGCCTCTTTAGGGTGATCCCTGGCGATGTGTATCTCGATAACTTTGCATCGGACAGATCTCACATGGTGAGCTGAGTTTACCCCCCCTATTCCACGGGGCATGTATCGTTTTCCTCATGATGATTATTAATACTGATAAAGCTTGATGTTTCCCGGTCGAACACACCCGACGCACCCCGGTATCTTTCCAAACCACCTCCTTACCCGGTTATCTGTGGGAAAGAGGCAGAGAAGCGCGGGGTCAGGCATAATCTTATGACTCATTTCGTCTCGATGATTGGGGGCGAGCAAGGTTTTGGAACCGTGATGGATTTCGATGGTTTTACAACATGGTGTTCGAGTGACTCTCTCTCAGGACCGTGACCGACGTGACGGTCACACATGTAGTTGTCACAGGACAATGAACGAATCTTTTTGGTCAGCCAGAGACTTGCAGTTGGTTGGAGTCGGTCTTGTGTCGGGCAGCTTGTCATGAATTCTGCACCTTCTGCTTCCTGCGTCGGTTTGAACGGTCACACTCGGGCTAATGGCTTAGCACCATCCATCTCCCATCAATCTGAAAACTCGTATAGCGACGATGCAAACGTCTCAGTTGTACCTCCACTCCCTGTATCTAACGGATATTCGCAGTAAGCATCTTTTCTGTTCATGTCTCGACCCCCGATCGACCAGGTATCACCCCAGTACACCGTACCACTTGCACAATGAAGAGATTGTAAACCATTTGTATCATGCAGGTTTTCAGACCGGTGTGCGTGCCTTTGTTTTGGTGGAAAGTGCCTCCTAATCTCACACAACATTAGAATTACGCAGACACGATCCTTGTAAGCAAATACTTTTCTGGGATCTTCTTCCAAGTGTCACTGAACCTAAGCTAGCATGTTCATCAAAATTCCTATCGCCTTCATGCGATAATTTTGTCTCGTTCACCATTTCTTGCCCACTTAATGTCCACCTCTCCACAAACAGGGACGCAACGTGTGTTGTACGTGGAACTTGATCATGAACCGGAGGTCACGCACGAGGTACGTCTTCCGCGTATATCAGTCATGTTCCCGTTCATTTCTGCCACTCTGTGCGGCCAGTGGCGGAGTGGAAGTTGACCGTGTCTGCAAACGCTCGTCATTTGAGGACCGGTTGCTGTTATTCTCATCATGTACCTCCATCGCCCTGACGGCCGTACTGGACGGAGCTTTTACTCTCTCCTGTAAACATTGACACTGATTTATTGCATTTACAGGGGTTCGCTATAGGTATTACTTGATGCGTCAGCAGGCTCGGACCATTGATAACCGACTTTCTCCCTAGCGCTGGGATACCTTTATTCTCCCATTTCCATCAGTCTAATTCGGCCCGAGAATGCACGAGGCGTTCTCGCGGCTGGATGTTTGCTTGGTGGGATGGAGGATCTGTGTGAATATGCATATGGAGTCTGCAGGCAATCCATCAGTGCGGAAATAATCACTGAATGGCTCGATTTCATCAATAAGATCCCTTGGTCACCGGACGAGTCATCCACCACCCAACCACCTCTGACGTCCGTGTTTGGGCAATATGCTCGCAGATTACGGGAAGACGTCTTTCACTTTCTCGTGGTTACACTTCCCAACGCCTTGGAAGTATATTCTTCCGCAGGATCCGAATCTGGACCTTTACAAGGGCACCCCGGCCGTGATACCTTATTGCAGATATTTTCTCTCGTACCCTTCGACATGTTTAAGGCGGCTGTAGAATCACCTACTTTCCAAATTGGTGCGTGTTTCAGGTACTGATGGTCATCCGCTACGACACGACCCCTTGACCCACTATTAACACAGGTTCCGATCAATGTCGCTTCAAGTTCGCGAAGGATGCTATAGAGCTGAGGAAACGGGGTATTGCGCGAGGGCACGGATCAGAGGAGACGGTGGTGCTTGCATTTGGCGGAGGCCATATGAGTGGAAGTGCGGTTCACGTCACCCGCAAAATGCGCAAGCGGCCACTCTGGAAGGTCAACTCATAAACCGACATTTGTTGGCTTTTCTGGAAATCCATATTACGTGGAGCCACTGGTCGCAATCTGCTTGCTTGCTTGCCCCCCATTTTACATACTTGTCTGAATGATAACTCTCGGTGCTGTGAATAGGCCCAGAAGACGGTGCAAAAAACAAGTAACATTACTGGTCATTGAGTCGATCTATATTGACGCCGTCTCGTGTCCCAGAATCGGTAAGCTCTCGGGAAGTACCAGCTAACGTTTGTAGCTGTGCTCCTTGACACTGATCGCTTGGTCGAAGCCTTGTGCGTCCCGCAGCATGCAAGGAAGATGCACCGACCGAACCTTTTCGGATGTTTTTGCGTAGATCTCCGCTTTTCCTATCAATACATCCCTCCCAGATGCGCCACGATCAATTAGGTACTATCTGTCCGACCGGCAATCCTCCCAGAGATCACGAAGCGGCGCAAGGACCGAAAAACCTGAACCACAGAATCCCTCATGCAGATCCTTTTTTTTTTCGTATATGAAGCCATGCATTTTCCATCGGTTTCAGACAACAGCCCCCCCGCCCCCCCCTTCTCACAATGCCCAGCTTCGCTTTCGAGATTTTCTTCACTGGCAGAGACGACCCCCGTGACGGGTGCATCATCA
>JBBPQI010000115.1:0-12202 GCA_038092445.1 Gyrodon tennesseensis | reverse complement strand
CAAATTGAAACTGAGTTGTATTAGAATCGAAATTTAACCATAAGAAAATAGAAATTAAGAAATTAACTAAAGAAGTGGTAATAGCAATAGTTCTCATCCCCCTCGGCCTCGCGGTGCAGGTCCGTTAGGAGTGGTACCTCGCTGACCACCACGTGCGGGGACAGCCCCTCGCTGCCCTCGTGATGTTGCACCACGCGCACCAACCCTGTGAACTGGAGATAAACCGGCCGCTTCCCGTTCCTTATCCTGCTTCCTCTTCAATGCTTCACCGGCATCTTTGTATCTGAGAACAATCGTGAGGGAAAATACGTTTAAGCACTATAATGTCGAAACATTTACCCCTCAGGGACCCATCTTCGTTGCGCATTCACGATCTTGAACACATCCCTCCCAGCATACAGGTAATGTTCCAGAGGTACCGGGCGCTGCGCTGTTGAAATGACGTAGATGTCCTTCTTTTTGGTACGCCTACGGTCCATGAGGCCAATTCGCAGCAGAAAACGCATGGTAACGTACCCAACCCAATCAGCGAATTCCTTGGTGTTCGGAACTGTCGCAGATAGAAGGATGATGCTAATATGATCAGGTAGCATGATGATAACCTCCTCCCATACAACACCCCGCTGAGAAATCCAGATTGATCAACAAGAAACCACTGTAACGCGGATGGGATGCGTCACCTCTGCGTCATTAACATAGTGCACTTCATCGAATATGACGAACTCCACGTCACGGATGAGATCTGCACCTTTATAAAGCATGCTGCGTAGAATCTCCGTCGTCATGACCAGACAGCTTGCTTCTGGATTGATTTGTACATCACCGGTCAAGATTCCAACCGAAGAAGAGGAAAATGTTTGCTTGAAATCACGGAATTTCTGATTGGACAATGCCTTTATAGGCGACGTGTAGATTGCTCTGTATCGTTCAGGCTCGAGAGCGGAAATGCAAAACGCGCTGTTCAGGCACACCTAGTCATGTGTTTCTCCGCTAGAGCGATCGCATACTCTGCAACCACAGTTTTCCCAGCGGATGTATGCGCAGCAACGAAGACAGAGTCACCCATCTCTAGGTGATACACCGCTTCTTTCTGGAAAGTATCCAACTCGAAAGGATACTTGGAAAAGGCCGTCCGTTACTAGTGCAATTACTGCAAGCTCTCCAGAACTAACCTTGTGCGCCATTTCCGGAACGAGTTCGTGAAAGTTGGACATCGGTTTGTTGATATCCACTACATGGGCCCATTCACGCTTGACAATCTTGGAACGGTGAGTGCGACGCGTCTTCGTTGGTCGTAGGTGTGATCTCTGCATCCAAACGTAAGCAAGATCTAGGTACTTCCGTGACAAAACCTCACAGTAGTTGGTAGGAGTTCATCCACTTCAGCAATGGGGCCTCCACTACGTAGCTCGAACTCAGGCTCCAGTTCTTCTGCAGGATGACTCTCCTGGTCCTGAGGATAATGATAGTTAGGCAAACATTATATAAAAGCTTTTCATCAAGATAAATACCAATTCCTCATTTGCGGACGGGAGGGATTCCTCTAGAGCGGTGAGGGCTTCGTCCTCAGGCTCCTCATCTGGAAGTCGAAGGCCCCTTGAGAAACCTGGGGGAATGGTCCTCAGTCCCTTTACCGATTCCTCTGAGACGCCGGTTTGAGCAGAGGGAAAGAATACTTCATCAAGACCTCCCGGCTGAAAAGGGATATATCCTGACTTTCCCCTCACAAAGGCACCGACTGGTCCTGGAGCACGGTCCATCGAGGTCGAGGTTAAGGCTGTTGCAACACGGGGATTTGGTGTCTGGGCTTGTCAAATCCTGAAAGCAGGTGAGTTGTTGAAATACGTACCTCTGCATAGCCCGTGACACGACCATCTAGACCTGCACGAACAAAGCTCAAACTCGTAGGCGGTGGTGCAGGCTCGAACGTAAGTAAGGAGGGTATGTAAGGCTCAGTTTTCCAGTGTCTGCGCAGAAAGGGATGAATTCAATGAATCACGATTCAAGAAATCCATACATCTGATACGTGGACAGCCAATGGTCCGGCAGAGTGTCCGGAGGTGACAAGAGCTTCGCATCGATTTCCTGGTGGACTTGTTCGCGAGATGGGATGGCACCCAGACCGATCTCTTCCAGCAACTTTTCTGCATCTTCGGGTGTAGGGCTAAGTATTTGTTGAATGATCGAATATAGTTCTTTGGACCTCGCCATGATTTCGATTATTTACATGCAACACGCTGGTAGTTAGACCACCAAGTTGGCGCCCTGGGCACAAAGTGGCATACATGTGGCTGTGTCACTCCTGCTAAACTACTGAGTCCCCCTGTCTGGGCATCGCGAATGAGCCAATGCGGATCCACTGTCGTGGGTCAAAAGTGAAGCTGGATTCCATGGGAGATCCAATCGCGAACCAGGACACCGATTGCAGAGAATGCTCATAGCTGGAAAAGCTCTGGATTCATGTGCTGTTTGTCATACTATCAGCAATTTTCTCCTCCATGGCGAGTGGTAAAACATACGAGCTTGCACAACCGAGCCACAAGGCCCCCGAGTTGAATAATGGTTCCAACACCTTCAAGTATCCGCATGTGTGTAAATCCGATTTCCTGAACCAAGTGAGCGTTCTAAACAAACACGAAGAATGGGTTCATACTTTGATATACTCCAGTTTAGTATATTCTGGTAGTCTGATGGAAAAAATAAGCTATAGTTCTGCCAGCCATTCGTTGGACATACTCGTCAAAAGTTTTTGTCACTCTGAAGATGGTGACGACAATGTCCACCGCACTATACCCTTGTTCCCAGAGCTCGTTTAATTTCTCCATCGCACCGTCAACGTCGCTTTTGATGCATGCGCGAATGATACTCTGTACTATCACTGGGTGCGGTTGGTCACAAACTTTGAATACATTTTCCCCAGATACAAATCCAAAGCCAGAATGCGTGGACTGGAGGTTGTTGATGGCTTGTCGCATGTCGCCCTCGCTCGTGAAGATGAGTGCGGTTAAACCATCGTCGTTGTATTCAACCTATTTGTCTGGTAGTGAATATGCGTTTGCAATGGAACACCGAAGGTTCACGTCACCTTCTCCATCTCACATATCTCGAGCAAGCGCTTCAATATCTCGCTATCCCTTAGCTTAGCGTAACGTAGGATGGCGCAACGACTCTGAATGGGTTCTATAATTTTGTTGGACATGTTGCAGGCCAGACAGAAACGTGTAGTGTTGGAATATATCTCCATTGTTCTGCGGAGCGCTTGTTGAGCGCCAGCTGTCATGCTATAACTGGGGTCAGATCCATCTTCTAATAATCAGCACACTGACCTGTCGGCTTCGTCAAGTATCACAATTTTGTGTCTTCCATGTGGGAGGGTTACTTTTTTCTGCGCGAATGCTTTTATTTTGTTCCGCACCACATCAATACCTCTGTTGAGCGTGTGTGAAGCAACGTCTGCAGCGAGCAATCAAATATGAACCTTTCGTCAGAAGCATTCAACTCTAGTACGCCTTCTTTATAGGCATCTCCAAGCAGCTGGTGTGCCAGACAATGGATACTCGTCGTCTTGCCAATACCTGGGAGGCCCTGCCGGCGAAGAGTTACAGCACACAATTCGCGCGAGAAATAGGTGAGAATCTACCGAAATAATAATATGTGGACAGTTTCCGTCTCTTGCTATCACTTTCAAGCGCTCAATCGTGTCGGCATTGCCGACGACATCGTCCAACATTTGTGGCCGGTACTTTTCAACCCTGGGAAAGGATAGAGGTTGGTTCTTTCTGAAGACGTAAAGACACTAACCAAGGGAGTTCATACGCAGTGGTGCTCGTACCGTTCGCCGGTGCTTTGCCTTTTGCTGATGTTGCGGTCATTACAGTGGTAGAGTCTTATTGACGCGACGCGTGACCGGACTGTATGCGTGACAGCCGTGACAATCCGCGTTTATAGGTATGCTGAGGTCAGTTGCATGGGTGTTATGACTTCGATAGCTGCTCGCAGCTGCCTGCGTCGCGTCCAATCTAGTTCGTTGTTCAACTCAGGTATGTCGCTCTTTTTCTTACCCCTTCGCATGCTGAATTTTCCTGAAAGCGACTACGTCCAAGAGATTTGCTTCAAAGAATGCCGCAAGTTCTACGCTAACCACTGCTGTCCTTCCGAAACCTCGGCTTGACTATCGGGCTATCTCAGAGTCTATAATTTACAAGTCACACAATGCCTTCAACAGAAAGTTTCCCGTGCCAGTTGGTGCGTTGCAGTCTATCGCACGCTTATACGCAGAGCAGAAGGAGCTTGCTGGCCAACTTGACTTCAAGCGGCACGCACAATCTGTTCTTGGCGATCGCATCCGTGCAATTAATAACCCAACGGAAAAGCAGGCTGTACTTGGCGAGGCAAAAGCATTGAAAGCCGAAATCGTTCTACTAGAGCAGACCTTAGCTGTCATAGAGGAGAATCTCTTGGGCCTCGCGTTGCATATACCAAACGATACACATCCAGAAGTCCCCATTGGCCCCGAAGATGCCGCTGTTATTCTGTCTACTCATGGTCCCCCTGTCACGCCATCTAGCCCGGAACGTGACCACGTTACTATCGGCCACGCACTGGGGTTGTTCGATTTTGGGGCTGCTGCGGTTGTGACAGGATCCTCGTGGTACTACCTGCTCAAAGAGGGCGCTTTGCTTGAGAATGCTCTCACAAGCTATGCGATATCTACCGCACTGAAACATGGCTATCAGTTCATTGCGACTCCCGACGTAGTTCGCGGAGACGTAGCCATACGCTGTGGATTCCAACCCAGAGACTACGATTCCGACCATCCTGCTTCTCAATCTTATCAGATTGCAGACTCATCTCCTGAGCTTGTACTCTCAGGTACCGCTGAAATTCCCCTCGCCGGAATGTTTGCAAACAAGATCTTTGCCGAGAATATTCTGCCTGTGAAAGTGGTTGGTCTTGGTCGTTCATTCAGAGCCGAGGCGGGTGCTCGCGGTGCTGACACCCGTGGCCTGTATCGTGTCCACCAATTTTCAAAGGTTGAACTTTTTGTTGTATGTGAGGAGGACTCAAGCGCACAGTACCTGGAAGAAATCCGGAAAATCCAGATAGAGATTTTCGAGAGACTGAACTTCCCGTTCCGGTAAGACCGCCAATCGGAACTCCATGACAGTTGTTCATATTCTCACTTGCGTTCTTAGTATTTTGGATATGCCTACAGAGGAACTTGGTGCAAGCGCGTATAGGAAGTATGACATGGAAGCGTGGATGCCTGGGAGGGGCGCCTGGGGAGAAATTTCTTCAGCTTCGAATTGCACGGACTATCAGGCACGACGTCTTCACATTCGGTATCGACGGCGTTCTGCGCCATCTAGTCAGTGTCAAGCACCTATCCCCTTCGCACACACTCTCAACGGCACTGCTGCCGCTATCCCACGATTAATCATCACTTTGCTGGAGAATGGAGTGCGCTTCGATGAAAAAGGAAAACCTTCAGGTCTTGATCTCCCCGCAATTCTCAAACCATTCTGGCTAGGAACTTCGGATATCATTAGATGGGTCTAATCAATGCATAAGTGTTTGCTTTGTGACGTGCTTTATACGATTTTTGGTTGTACCCGCAATTGGCTGACGAGACTTGCTCTTCACCTACAAGTGTTACAATTCAGGAACGGTGGTCCATATTTCCAAACTCTTGGGCTTACACGAGGCTTGCGAGGATAAACGTGCGTTCCAGACGTGCTCGCCGTCGTTGTATGTCAGGCATTCTGTCGTGCCATGAGCTATCTCGTGACACTACAGGACATATTTTGTCGTGGGCGACTAGACGTTATTATCTTGCATGATGGATCATCGTCAAGCTCGCCAGTTTCGCCTCTCACCTACCAGTCAGAATGTACAACTTCCGTACGGCTTCCGGTTCCGCGGCACGAATGCTTAACAAGAGTTGTGGTATAGATATGCTTAGCTTACACCCGCTCAATCCCTCTCGTGCGATCGAGTATATGCATCACTTATTTGCAGGTCTCTGTTCAGACTAATTCTCGGTTTCTAGTAGCCAAATGCAATACCATAACGACTAGATAATTCAACACGTCAGATTTATGGATCAAGCAAATTGTAAAGATATTTCTTTTGTACCGCAGAAATGCTCTACACGGCTTTAGGGAACGATAGCCTAAGAGAATGCTAATCTTTGTCAAAGATCCCTCTGGGGTACGCACATGTGGGTTGATGATGTTCAGGTGAACAGGGAGGAACCAGGAACAGTGCTTGAAACATGTGCTTGAGATCAAGTTCGACAACATCAAGTTGTCTTTCCAACCGTTTGAAATACCAGCACATGTAGTAGATGACAGTGTTCCGCAAATCTACAGTCGTGAAAACGGTGATATCACATCGAATCTAGAACGAACCAATCCAAAGGAGTAAAGGTACAGGGTACGCAGTATTAGGGATATCATCTGTGTCGCAAAACTGGAAATTGATCAAGGGTGGCTGAAGCTCAGTGCCTCCTGCGGTACAAATCAACACCAGAAATTAGCGGGTCTAGAGCGCGACTCTTCAAGCCCCAAAGAATCTGAAGATCAGGTACAGCAGGGAACCGAGGAAACGAACCGCAGACAGTCCAGCACTGTGTAAAGTACCACGGGACAGTGTCAGCACTCTGGACTTGCAAGTCATCGCAGGACTTACAGAGCAAAGAAAAGGAAGCTAAGGTATGGGTTGAAGTTAGACGATTGTGTATTTTCGACGTGCTGATTCACCCAATTCAAAAATGCGGAAGACGTGAAGATAAGGATCATGACCCTAATTGCTAATTAATTAGAGCGAGGTGACATGAAAAAGACGATACTTGCATGTTAGTGGCGACCCATGTAAGAACTACATTCGTACGGCTGCTGCGATCATGGTCGGACTGTTTGGTTGCCGCATCACGGTGTTCCTTGACCTCCGGTGGTTTGACTTTAAGTGAGGCACGTGACGCGGCCCACAATTGATCAACGTCTTCACGGGCAGTTGGGATTTCGACTTCCATCATCTCTTTTCCGCCGTCGCCTTTGATCTTCTTTGCGCCACCCAAATCCTTTGCAGTAGTATTGTCACCCTTAGTACCCCTGTATAGCATAAGTTGCTATTCGGAATCAAGACAAAGGAAATCCGTACCATGTGACATCGTGCAAGTTACACATGGCATACATCACTAATGAGCAATTCAAGAGTTGTTAGCTTGATGAAGATCAGTTCCGAAACCACTCACTCAGAATATTCACATCTTTTCGCAATCGGATCAGTACTTCTGATTATACAATGATTGGAAACAGACATACAGCTGGGCAGAAGGAACAGATACTGGATGAATGAAGTAAACATGTGCCACGGCTCGAGATGCATAAATGAGGAGACGAAGTAGAGGCCATAGGTTGCCGCTAGAGAAATCACAATCTCACGGAATGCTTGGTTTGTAGCCACCAAGCTTTTTGACATTCAGCAAGCAATATTGAGCAGATAATCGGTTTGTACATACTTGGCAATGTTTTTCCAGCCAGAGGTGGAATGAGGAACAGCAAGGTAAACCGTGTACCCGGCACACCACAAAGTGATGACATTGCAGAAGCCAAAGAGGATCATGGCAAGTGCATAAATCCATTTTGATCCCTGTGCAAGCATCTCAGCCGCTTGCCACCGCGAATTTTTATGACCAAACCCACCTGAGGCCGATTCCCAAGTGAACATACTGTCGTAACAAAGAGGAGGGCGATGTATAGCTTAGAGATTGGTCAGAATCTTCAAATTACAACGTAGGTATCAGGTAACTGACCTTCAAGAACACCTCGAAGATAATCTGACCAACTCCTGAGCTAAGAAAGTTGAAGGCATTATTCACACCAGGTGCTGTCGCGGATGACACCAACTAACCATCGCTCAGTGTCTGGAAGAAAATACTGGGTTGGAGTACTCACAAAGAAAAAGGCAAGGTAAAAGTTGGCAAGAGAGGTCCAGGTGAAAAGAAGCTGAATAGCGTTGTAGATGAATTCAATCTGGGTGATGCGGAATTCATCACTGAGTGACGGTGAAATCAAGCCAGGAGAAGTTCAGGTACCTGCAGAACAAGCATCCGTATAGGGTTCTGCCCAGACGTCCAGATCTTGTAGAAGAATATTGTTGAGTGAATCGAAGCGAAAAGTGATCCGTTCAACCATCGACGACGTTGTGAGATGAATTCAGGAACCTGACGCAACAGTTAGCGAAATATGTTGGAATGAGGAATTTCGAACTGACCGTTGTGGGTACGTCAGTAGACGCTTTGGCACTTTTCACATATTTCAGGCTGCAAATCCTAAGTTTACAAGTCGACATTGAGTTGAGCGAACTCACACCCATCCCTCATACTTCTTCGTTACAATTTCAAAGCACAAGATACGATCTTCAGCAAGATACATGTTGCGTTCTAATGGACGTATTAATGGCTATCCAAATAGGGAACCTAAAAAGCAGACTGACCGAAAAGTCCAGCACTACTGGCGCCTCCACCGTGCATCGCCTCACCCTTGAAGTACGATGCGAGTGGGCCTTTGCCATCGGGCCCGTTCAGAAGAGCCTTGTATCTGTATGCACTGAAAGCGCCTGGCAACACACTAATGTACCCGAAAACGCTCTGCCACGGAGTCATGGTTAGCTGAGCAAATCAAGTATACCATCACCATACTTCAAGTGGTTTGTCCAGGATGTTGGACATTTTGTACTGAATACAGTTGTTAGACAGGAGGCTTCGGCGAAAAGGGGTGCCGTACCTCAAAGTTTTGCGAGGCCGCCAGGGGACTAATGAGTAATAGCGAACAACCCCTACCAGTATCGACGCAAATTCTGGGAGTAGAACTCCGTTCATCAGATGTCCAGTATCCAATAGACTGACCTACTCTCCGCATGCTCCTCCAACATTTGAGTGCGTATCAAAACCTGCATGGCGGTCAGCAAGGGATAGGATGATAAGCATCACTCACATTTCCACAGGTCATAGATTGAAGTGCCAGTCGGCTTCGTTCCGACGTCCAAGAGTACACAAACTAGCGGACCATCTTTCTCAGAGGGACAAGCTGGCGAACTGGGATGGTTTTCACACACCATTAGGGTTGATCAAAGGACCGAATGCATTGAAGAACCACCGGTGACTGTTCAGCTTCTTCTTGTTCTGTTCCTTCAGGCAAAAGAGAACCTGAATTGGGCAGGCACCAGACGAGACTTCACCGGTCTCTGTTACGACGACATTTGTGGTATATCTGAGATAGTAATTGTACTCTCAATCGATGACAAAGTAGCGCCAACAGGAGTACTCACTCAAAGATGTGTGCCGTGACGTCTTTACCAGCTACAGAGTCCTTGGCAATTCCTTCTTGGTAACAACCCATCTGGGTCGGCAGTTAGTGAGCTGGAAGCTTTGAAGACGCGCAGCTATTGTACCAGTGTAAGAACTTGTAGGGTACGCTTGTTGATCTTGTTGCGTCCGTCGGAGACAATACAGACGACTGCTTTCTTCCAACCATCCGAACCCCAAGTTTTGGAACGGTTCCTGCTGCAAAGGTGGGTAATGTTCTTGATGACTCTGCGGGAAGATGATAGATGGCGTTATTGAACGGAGAGCAGTACATACGCATTCATAGTCTTGACGAAAAGGACTTCGTCCTCGTTGTACATTGTCATGACGATGAAGAGCTCGGTATGACGACCATATAGATAGGGACGAAGGGAATACTTTTTGCGCATAAAATCGTCTGGATCACATGTGGCAGCGGTGTACCTCATTTTTGTCATTTCTTCGACATCAGACATTCCTTTGGGAATGATGTGACTCGGTACGTGTACGTCGAGCACCAAATTACCGTTCTGAAGCTCAACTTGGCGAACGGAGCGGCGTTTCATGAGCTTTTCTCTCGCGACAGAGTAGCCAATGCTCATCTCCCTCACCATGGGCAGGGATTGCATGGGAGGGTAATTGGGCTGATAGGTAGGATAGCTGACGGGAGGGGTGTTGTAATGAAGGTTAGGATGGCTCATGTTATATTCGGGATTGAGATGGGCTTGGGAGCCATGAAAGTTGCTGCTGTGGATGGATTTGGCGGACTTGTTGTCCCACTGGGTATCGTAGTCGCTGTACTGGTTGTAATTGATGGGTGCTGGTGGAAAGTCTGGTACCAAACTTTGCTGGGGCGCCTGGCCATTGGAACGGTAAGGATCGTGGCGGGGGTGAGCCATGGAACTGGGTGACAGGTAAACGAGAGACGGAGGTATGAAGAGAAAGACTGGGTGAGAAAATCCGCTCGACGACAGGATGTGACGCCAATACCAATAATATTCCCTTGGCGATGGCACACGTCTCGTGCAACCTGCACGCGTCCAACAGTGACCCGAAGAAGTTCCACCCAAAGTTCACGTCGTTCTGCTTGTCACTCGCCTATCGTCGCGCTGCAGAATCGAATTGTATCAAGTATAATTGATTCGCTACAGCAGTAGAACAAGACTAGCTTGCGTTGTTGATTGTCGACTAATTCAAACTCCGCCTTCTTCCGGCTGTGTCCTTTATTCCCACGGAGGCGTCAGTACTGTTGTTTCTCTCCCAAAGTCCTTCTCCATCTCTTCCTCTCCTCCTCGCTCTTATACCTCCACACCCTCGTCCTTTCAGCCTCTTTTCCACCTCTTGCCCTTTAGCCTCTCTCTTCCGTGAGTTTTTTTTTTTCTTTTTCGTGTTTCTTTGTTGTCGCCACAGCATGTAACGACAACGAGCGCCTTGCGGCCACCACGTTTACCTCGACTTTTCGAGGTCGAGTTAAAACCACCCTCTACGTCGACGAGTGCCATCGCGATCCTTTGACAAGTACCCATTTCTTGTTTTCTCTCTCTTTGCTTCAGCCTCCGCCTCCGCAGTAGGACGTCAGCCACCCTCAGTTGCATCCTATCAGCCACGTTGCTTTCCACCTCTCTTCCTGCCCTCCATCATTACTCCCTCATCTCGTCTTGTCATACTTACTCTTTCGTTCATCTAGTGCACTCTTCGTGTCTATCCATGGCAGAAACTCCCGCTCACAGACTTGACCTTCGAGTTGGTGGCAAGTACCGACTTGGCAAAAAGATCGGCTCTGGTTCCTTTGGTGCGTAGCCACACTTTGTCCCCTCACATTCCCCTGACCACCACGCAGGTGACATCTATCTTGGTATTAACATCATCTCCGGTGAAGAGGTTGCTATCAAACTCGAGTCTGTCAAGGCCAAGCATCCCCAACTCGAGTACGAGTCCAAGGTCTACAAGACCCTCGCAGGCGGTGTCGGTGTGCCCTTTGTCAGATGGTTTGGTACCGAATGCGATTACAATGCAATGGTCTTGGATCTCCTCGGTCCCTCTCTTGAGGACCTTTTCAACTTTTGCAACCGCAAGTTTAGTCTGAAAACGGTTTTACTCCTTGCTGACCAGTTGGTAATGCTACTGGTCCTTGCATACCATCCTTTTATTCACCACTTCCTTATCTAATACTGCAGATATCTCGCATCGAATACATCCACTCGCGCAACTTCATTCATCGTGATATCAAGCCGGACAACTTCTTGATGGGTATCGGGAAACGCGGCAATCAAGTCAATGTGATTGACTTTGGCTTGGCCAAGAAGTTCCGTGACCCCAAAACCCACCTCCACATCCCCTACAGGGAGAACAAGAACCTCACCGGCACTGCTCGTTACACGTCAATCAATACGCACCTGGGCGTTGAACAGGCCCGTCGTGATGATTTAGAGTCTCTCGCTTACGTACTCATGTACTTCCTTCGTGGTGCTCTCCCGTGGCAGGGACTCAAGGCCGCCACGAAGAAGCAAAAGTACGATCGCATCATGGAGAAGAAGATGACCACGCCTACGGACCTTCTCTGCCGCGGGTTTCCCAACGAGTTTGGTATTTTCTTGAATTACACCCGCGCCCTTCGCTTCGACGACAAGCCCGACTACTCCTACCTACGCAAGCTCTTCCGTGACCTCTTTGTTCGCGAGGGCTTCCAATACGATTACGTCTTCGATTGGAGCGTCCAGCGGGGTGCCCCTGACGATGGCAGCACTGGTGCTAGCCAAAAGGCTACTGCCGGCAGGCGCAAGGTCGTACAAGAGGAGGAAGAACATCGTGCGAGTGACAGGATGTAGGTGCCTCACAATGTTCCCTTTGTCC